>JAPYYV010024298.1:0-11294 GCA_030522625.1 Copidosoma aretas
AATGTGAAGCGTATCAGTGCTAGTTTTAGTTGATCTATTGTGTTCGTCTGTGGCGCAGATCGCTAACAAGCCACACTGAAGAGTCCAAGTTGGCGATCTAAGACGAAACGAATCTTCTTCTACCCTTCGATTCCTCTCCTTTTTTCCTTTGGCTCTGAGCTTCTAAGGTGAAGCCGCCAAGTACGAATTTCAACAAGCGTTGAACTTGCTTGGTATGGAGCAGCGCATATACATGTGTGAGTGTAATTTAAAAAAAAAAAAAAAAAAAAAAAGTACACACACATACGTCAAATTAAAAATGGTATTAATGTTTATTTATTGATATGACTGTAAGACCAATATAAATATTTGTCTTGTTTCAACATTTACAGTCGACAAATGTATCATTGGTGTTTACCGAAAATATAATTTTTTTAATGTCATTCGAAATTAATTCGAACTTATCAAATCAGCATGATATATTAGAAATGTCGTTTGAAATTGCATGTCTGGGAAAATCCGTCAAAATATCTTTCACTTCTTTATATTTCGGATGACAAGTCACAGTTATGAATAAGTCTGGCTTAACAAGTTTTCTATTTATTGCCATTGTATCCTGTTAATGTTGTTACATATATCCACCTACGTCAGTTAATGGCTAAATAAATAGGTTAATAATCTTTTCTTTGTGTTTACAATTATAGTAAACATATCTTTCCATTTTTTAAACGTATTTTTTCTTTTATTTTTCCAAAAAATGCCAAACAAAAAGATCATTTAGTATCCATTTTTCTTAAAAAATGTACTTGTTGGCCAAATGTATTTAAATGTTTAGGTTTTTATAACGAACAGGTACTAATTTTTATTATTTAAGTAATAGTTGAAAATTACACGTATCTAATTGTTGGCTTTCAAGACTGTATAATGTGTGCATGTCAATCTTTTAAATTAATTTTTGAACACCATAGTTCCGTAAGTTAATTACATCAGGATAGCCTAAGTGAAATGGGCCTCTAAGAACCAAATTAAGTTTGGAATCATTTTCTGGGTTACTAAAATTAAACATTTTAAAATCTCTAGCTGCTTTGACTGTTACATGTATGTTAAGAATATTGACGAAACTTTGTATTCTAACATTATTTCCACAAACCCCATCCATAGTCATTAAACGATGATAATAAAATTGGTTTTTACCATTCTTATAATATCAATTACCTAAAATAAAATGTTGACAGTCACTCTAGTCATCTCTGACGTTTTCCACTATAATCACTCTCATGTCGATATAAAAACTTTAATAATCATGTGAAAAATTGGTCATTGACCTAAGTAAACAATTACCATTACCGATGATTTTAACTTTCAGTATATTCATATTGATCATTAATTAGTCTTGATTTTTCAAACTAGCATAAGAAATTTACACATCAAGACAAATACTGTCTTATATAAAAACTCTTTACTTTTAGATGGTACCTTGCAAAATGTAGGTATCCGTGGAAAAATTCGAGATATTCCGTATAATATTGATCGAGTCGTAGAATTAAGCATTGGTTTAACATACAGCTATAACTATAAATTTTTTTTTTTTTGTATTATAGTGTCATCCGTCCATTCTTTTATGGCAATCGACACTGGAGAGAGGGATCGGAAAGAGATGGAAGAGGGTAGAGGGAATTCGGGGCATTGCCTGAGTCCTGACCATATAACTACGTATACACGCCTGGACTAACTCCTGCACACCTCCCGCTCAAGTTTTTTGTAACGTATGAGAGATAGTTAATCGAATCCCCAAAAAATCATACAGCGGAAGGAAACCTCTAGGCAAACGGCGAGACTTGAACGAAGTTCCACCCATGCCCTTACACTGCTTAATATAGAAAAAGATCGACAAAACTGCAACTCTGCCGCTGTGCAAGGTTGCCGATTATATGTATCAGTGGGTATTACTTTGGTTGTCTGCTGTACACATTAGTATTAATTTTTACTATATGTATACATGAGTTGAGCACAATTATCTATAGTGATATATGCCAATCATATATATAAATATAGATAATTGTGCTAATATCATGTATACATAATGTATACATTTATACCAATGTGTACGGCAGACGACCAAAGTGATACCAAGTAATAATATTATTTGTGGGCTGTTACTTATTGCTTCCTGGACCTCCCTGTATGAGTAATTTTATATTTATATTACATAGTAAGATATTTAATTGTGCTACTTATTAACCGTTTATATACGAACTGTGATAAATATATGATTTAAAACTAACATCGCATGTAAATTCCATTGTCAACAACTAATTATTTTGATGCATTCTCAAAGATAAGTATCTGTAAAACAGTAGTCTAAAATTTCGGCCTTTCTATTTGATTTACCATTACTTTATGAAAGCTAAGTAGGCAGCTAAAAGTTTGGCTCTAGCTTTGCCAGCCAATGGCCGTTCTACTCGCTCTCAGGGCTCCTAGTCTTACACGGCATAAGTTTCGCTGCTGCGCAGGCTTATCGCCCTTTCGTATTAGGACAAAAAAAATTTCATGTTGCAATACAGGGCAAGTGTAAGATAAAATAACATTAACCCAAGTGTAAGGGGCAATATTTAAAAAGAACTAGAAAAATTGCATAAAATTAGAAAAAAATTTTAATATTACAGAAATTTTTTTTGAGACTTCTTGAATACAGAGGGATCGGTGAGCAGAGCGCGCAAAGGGGTGAGGTCCCGATAGTATGAATATATATATATACTTGTGAGGCTCCACCCTTTTGTGTGTTCTGCGGGATAACTTGCACATCTGAATATTTTTAACCTCAATCTTAAATGTTCAACGTACAAATTATTAATTCAATTTAGGCGATTGTATTTTCATTCGAATTTCTAGTGTTGTATTGCTTTACTTTCTAAAAACCACATTCACAAAAAAACCAAGTTCTATAGAATATGATGCATTAAATATGTATGTATACTGTGACATAGGAACAACCGTCTTGAAAGCGAATGATACGCGAACGATACGTAAACTAACAATGTAAATCAAACGCACGCACAGACATGCTGGGAAACCATTAACAACCCCAAGTCGTACTAAAATTTATGCTTCATGATTTCCCAATCTAAATACCAAATAATGGCTTATATGTACGATGTCAGTTTTCCACTTATAACAAAAATTTACCTTTGAGAAATGATCTTTGCACGATGTCAGAAGGCTGACGAGAATAAGTAATCAAATTTTAGACAATGATTCTTTAATTTTTATTTTATGTTTTACTCTAATGTATGACATTTTATTTCAGTTGACTGTCATATTATTAGTCTGAAATATTTTTATAAGGCTTGAGCTTGTTTGGGAGAAATTAAGTTATACTAGTATTTTAAAGTATTATTTTTAAAGTATGCTGGCTTCTACTTTTTTATTCGTATAATCCAATTTCCGTCATAAAGACCCCTTGAACTGCCTCGAGGATGAGAACTAAAAGTACAAAATAACTTTATGTAATACCTGGGCCGTTACGATCAGACACGCGTGCTTATCTTTTTACGCTTTACCTTGAATGTCAGTTATAGTCACGCGTACTTGTGACCTAACGCGACTCCTCAGTTGTCACCTTCGGACACTTAAACTTATGACTTCATGTTTTACCACAGCAGTCACCTTTAGACTTGTGCACATATGACTTCTCACCATTTCTCTGCTGTTCCTGTCAGACACAAGTACATTAATTCGAAGGTCATATGCTTACATCAAGTATAAAGAGATTTGTAAAACAGTAATACTCTTCTGATAATAGCTCTTGAATTTATTACGTTTAGCAATTTTATAATGATAAATTTCTATAAAGCAAGTGCAAAGCTATCAGGCATGATGTTAGTATACTAGTCTGGTTTTTTATAATAATCTTTCTTTTATAATTATGAATAGAGTATTACAAAATGCTAGTTGTAAGAAAAATTGAAGGTTAAGTTATGATTTTCAGAAATTTTTCGAATTCCTTCCTAATTTTGAAGTAAATTCAGCTTAAAAAAACTAGGCTGTCTATCTGTTTACGTTCGCAAGATTTACGAAAAATTAAGGTTAAATGTTCATTTGTCGGTTAGGTATTAATTTTTTCACTACTTAGTATTTTTTTCGTATTTTTATGCAACAACAAGAAGATTAAGAAATAATTCAGGTTTTTCTATATTGCACTTGCGAGAGATTCATGAACTTTAAGACTTATAGAACTGTTTAAGTTAGGTTCTACTGTCAGGGCTTTTTAAAAGTTTCTCTTTATTTCTGTTGTAAATTAAAAAGTAATTAAAAAAATCAATCGCTAATCTCTTTACGTCGGCAAAATTATACAAAAGTTGACATTAATTGCTATTTATCAGGTTAGATTTTGACTTTTCATTCTTAGTAATACTTTTCGTAAATGTTATAATAAATAAATAAAAAAACTGTTAAAAATTTATTTTTCTAACTCAAGCACTTTTGTTATCCCTGTACACTCTCGGTGGTAAAAATATGATTTGCCACTGACGTGCATCTGACCAGAAAAGAGCCAGCGGCCTCTCGGGTGATGCTTTGCAAGCGCCTTTGGAACCAGCGCTTGCCGCAACGCCACAGCCACCATGACCCGAAGAGATGCACATTTGTGACGAACACTACTAGCTTCTATATGTATATTGGCGGTTTTAGAATGTTAGGTTTAAAGATTAAAACAGCAAATGCGCGCACTGTGAGGTGTAGGAAAGGATAAGTGGTATTACTTCCAACTTATATAGATTAACTTTGTAGTATAGGAATAAATATGTATCGATATATATATATATAGTAGGGTGCCCGTTACTTACCAAATTAAATTTTTCTAATTATTTTCTATTTTCAAACTCTTTGTTGCATCTGAAAAAAAAATTTATAGCCTGAAAACGAAAATATTTAAAAGTTGGTACGTGCTAACAGACACATCTTGTTGTTCTGGGTAAAAAACATACAATTTTAAATATCAACCATGTTTGATCACTTCTACAACTTTAAGTATTTTTTTGGGATTTTAAAATTATAATATGTATTTTTATATCCCTTTAACATGATTTTTTCTAGCTTAAAATTAGCAAGATGGAAAATTTTTATTTTTGCCGTCAAAGCCTTCTATAAACAAAAAATCAAAAATATTAAATTTTTCTAACTTGCATATTAGGAGCTGGAAAAAACAATTTATTAAGTCAATCGTATGATTTTAAAATCTGGCATAAGTGCTTGACAGGGTTAAAAAAATTAAAATAGTTTGATATTTAAAAATCTAATGCTATTGTCATTAAAAAACAAGATATGACTGGTGGCACGTTTTAACTCTAAAATTTTTTGGTTTTTAGGCGATGGATTTTCATTTCTTAATGCAATGAAGGGTTGAAAAAGGGTTTATAATTAAAAGATCAAGTTTTATAAACAACGGATACCTAAAAATATGTATATGGGCGCGTCCACCGAGATCGGACTTCCTCGTGCGCGCGACGCAATTTTCGCCCGAGCACGCTGTGCTCAACTCGCTCGTACGGGCTGGGATAAACTTAAAAAAGTAATTAAAAAATGCAACCTGTTCTTTCTAATAAATCTAGCTGTTTTTTCTCAAAATCTTTTTTTCGTGGAGAGAAATGTGTTGAAAATTCATGACGTTTTTCTAAAAATCACCATGGTTTTGAAAAACAAAATTTACACTAATCAAAAGAACAGCACTCGGACAACACCTTTACAAATTTTCAGAGCAGAAGAGCAAGGAATGCGTGAATGACAAGAAAATAAAGACGTTGGTACGGGGTCAACCACGTGGCGCATGCACTTACCACTTGCGCCGCTGTGTGGCGCTTTATAGTTATCAGGGAGTCTACCGTTTGTACTATAACTATATATTTGTCTGTCAAGCGTGGCTAACCTAATGCCAACGTCTTTATTTGTTTTTCATTTACGCATTTCTTGCTTTCCCACTCTTATAATTTGTAGGGCGTTGTCCGAGTGCTGCTCTTTTGATAAGTGTAAATTTTATTTTTCAAAACCGTGGCGATTTTCAGAGAAACGCCATAAACTTCTAACACATTTTTCTTCACCAAAAAAAGATTTTGAGATAAAAAAAATAGCACTATTGGAAAGAGCAGGTCAAAATTTATCGATTTGCATTTTTCGATTATTTTCTTAGATTTTTTCCATCCCGTACGAGCGAGTTGAACACAGCGTGCTCGGGCAAAAATTGCGTCGCGCGCACGAGGTAGTCCGATCTCGGTGGACGTGCCCATATGTATGGTTGGACCATTTTAACCTGTAATCTAGAATTACTTGACTGGAAGGCAAAATAAAAAAAGGATAAACAGAAGTTAGTGCACATGTTGGGGAACACATGATAGTGACCAATAATTTGATCTTGAACATAACCTTTAAGTTAATTGTAGGGTCAAGTTCAATTTTTAAATGGTCTAAGCTATTTTTGACTCTAAATTTGAGAAGAACGGGAAATTTTAAATTAAAATCGTTGTTAACTTCAAGAAAATAATTTTTTAGAGGTTATTTCTGAGTAAAAATAACTGAAAAATATAGTCATATCAAAAAATCATAAAAAAACCTTTTTCCGTTAAGCTGTGTGTAAAGCACGCACACCCCTTACAATAACAAATCATTTTTACTCCTTTTACGAAAAATCTAGTTTATCCTGCTTAAATGTAGTCAGTTAAAAGATTTTTATTTATGTATTTACTTCTTATTTATCAGTTTACAAGCTATTTGTTATTATTTATTTAAATAGCAAATGTAAATTTCTAGGGTCAGTTTACTGTAAAATTACCCTTATAAGGAGAAGATATGTATAACTATTGCTGATCTTATAGATATAGTCAAATTCATAAGCAACCTAAAGATCACCCATATCTTTTTTCTAAAGCACACAAACATTGTAAATTTTTAACCACACTGGTTTACGAACTTTATTCGTACCTTATACTCACAATGACGTCTCTTTTAAGATCTAATGCGCACATAAACATCATGCAGGTAACATGAACCATACATAAAGACTACGTGTAACGTAACCCAACTAGCACCGACTAAGTATCTAACATGAATATTTAAAAAAAAGTCTGTTATCCTTTGAACTTGTATGATTTTCCGTATAAAATCTAGTCGCTGTGTAATTTGGAGAACTTACAAACATCATAGTATAGACGTTCTGGCAGCATTGATATAACTTTTGAGTTTAGATAATACAACGTGACTAACAGCAAGATGCGCAAATGATATCTAGGCTGGCATAACCTATTGACGTTCTTCATCTGCCACCTAAATACCATTAAGTAGTTATTTCTTTTAGAGACTATAATAGGCAACCGCAAGGTTTTTATATTCAGGAAACATTGCAAGTCTCAGCTAAGTGGCTAAAGCCTGTTCATCTGTTAGCAATATGTTACTGTAAGGAACTTGTTCGAATCAAATCGAAGTCGGACTTATTTTGTTCATAAATAAGTATATTTTTTAAAAATCCCTAACCGCGCATGATTCTTATAAATGATCAATCTTAATATTCTATGAAAACTATTGTGGTTGTAAACTACATAAAGCAGATAATTAATACAATGAAATATCAAGTTGATAAAAACCACAACTAATTTTTTTTTCTAAATATCAATTTGATTAGCACCATGTGAAGATAAATGATTTTTAAAATCTACATAAAACTTCCTTAGTCAGAAGTACGTAAAAACAAAATCTAGAATTACTTATAATGTGTATCCCGGTGTTGTGCAAATTATGTCCAATTCCGGTGGAAAAAATCTTTTATAAAATAATTATTTCAACTTCTTGATTATAGGGGGACAATCAATAGTTTCCACGTTTTATATTTATTAGATACATTTTTTAAAAAGTTATTTACTTATAATGTGTATCCCGGTGTTGTGCAAGTTATGTCTAATTCCTGTGGACAAAATCATTCATCAAATAATTATGTCAGCTTCTTGATTATAGAGGGACGATCAATAGTTTCCAAGGTTTATATTTATTAGATACCTTTTTTAAAAAGTTCGTAAGTGTCAATATACTAAATATAATTTCGTGGATCTTGAACTGAGCAGACACATTCTTGTTAATAAGATATAATACTTCATTAAATACCCAAACACTTGAACAACAAAAAATATAAGCAAGCTTCTGTCGCATACATTAGTGATCGCATGATTCGACGAACGGATGAGATCTAGACTGCGTGCTGCGTCATAGCACCAAGCGTCCATAAAACATACGCCTGCAGTACCCTTGAGATAGCACCTTATTGGCACCGCTTGTTCGTCTCCCTTACAATAACATATTATACATGTATAGTCTCCAGTATAAATGTATCACATACTTAATACGCCTTTTTGCTTCTCTACTCATATGATTGATTTAGATTCTCAAGTTCTACGTAATTCTAAATTTTTTAAACTTCAGCTTTCCAAGAGATTTCGTAAAAATGTCCGCAATATTATTTACTGATTCGGCCTTTACAAAATCAATTTTTTTCCTTCAAATGACTCCAATTTGCAAAATGATAATGTACTTCGATAAGTTTTTATTTTATTTTAAACTTGCCAAACTATGCAATGCTTTAAGCTCCTGCACTATTTACATAAAATTTTATCGGTCCGAACAATTTTGATTAAAAAGTGTCTATCAAATCAGTTACTTATTTCAGCTCACGTCCAGCTAATAACAACGCAATATACTCGGCTGAAAGTCAAGACTTTGTTACACTATTTTGTTTCCACGTATTCCTATAAACTACATTACCAAAAAATCTTATTTAATAACCGAATTTTGACTTTCCATCTGTACTATCACTAGTCCAATCTTAATCATTAAAACAATCAAATACATTTATACAATCAATTTTTTTATACAATTTTCTTACATCTCTTGTTCGGTATACCTAATTCATAACTCTTATCGCTTACATGAAATGTGTTTTATTGTAACAACTTTAATATCTACTTGAATAATTTACGCTATTAGTTGAATCATATTACGTATATAAACTAATGTATTAAAGTTCGCTAATCAAATTTCTATATTTTCTACCGTTTTTTTTTTCTCTTTTATCTTATCTTAATTTGCTTTCACCGGATTATCATACGATTTTGCATTTTTGAATTTATATTTATCTGCCAAAGATAAAATATAACTTTTCTGTCTTCAAAACATTTAAGTATTCTTAACATCATAATTTTTTTTTATTCCCAAGTAATTTTTAACTTTTACTATGTGTTTTATACAAAATCTTTCCGACAATTTACTTTTAACCAAATTATTAGACTTTTTATGTTTAGGGCGAATCAACAAATAATCAAAAAATGAAATCATGTTTATTTCATCTTTCTCAATAATCAAATTATACAATCAATTATTCACTTTACTATCATTTGATACCAAACATTCCATAAGTTCATCTTAACATTTGAACCAAGCTCGAGGACTTTTTCTCAAACAGTACAATGCTTTTTGCAATTTACAAACTTCATTGGACTCATTTTTAAAACGTTTTGGCTGTTAGACATACAGCTCTGATTTTACTGTATTATTAAAAAATGCCGATATAATATTCATCTGATCAATAACTAAACTTTTGTAACAACAATAAGATAGTCATACTTCAAATGCTTGCATCCTTGCTACAAGAGAATAAACAACTTTAATAAATTTTTTCTGCTAAAACCCTTTTACTACTAACCAAGCTTTAAAATTTTTTTTAATAGGGTGAATCTATTTTACATCCAAAACTCTTTTATTTCTCTCATCTATCAATGTCCAAATTTTTTTTTTTTTAACAATCAATTTATTTTCAAATCACATTCTACAAGAATTCCTGAATCTGCCTAATAATCCTAATCCGACCTTGTTTATAGTTCAGGCATACGCAAAAATACTCTGCTTCCATGATTTTTAAAATATTTCACATTAATTTAATACCAAAGAAAATTTCAAAAGGAGTCTTCTGTTCAATAGCATTTACATTTTTCATGTTCTTTAGATAAGCTGCCGCGTGTACAAGTTCTGGCCAAAACCATCAATCTACCCTAGCTTCAGATAACAAACATGCAGCAATCTTCATGATACTCCAATTGTATCTTTCAGCTGTACCGTTTAATTCATGTACATTCGGTGGACACACATCAAAAACTATTTCTTTGTTCTTACTAAATCAAGATTTTGTATTTATGTATGTTTTTCCGTCATCACATCTGAATTTTTGTTTTCCTTATCACGATGAATTTCCATCTTCATAAATACACAAAACGAAACGATCATAAGCTTTATCTTTTGATGTATTTGGATATACTCTAGAGATTTTACCATTATCATCACTAAACTATAAAAAAAATTTTTTTAATACAATCAATGATATTGTGTGGTCCATTTGCCAGATTTGATTCGACACACTATACGGAAATCTTATCGTGACTCACTACATGATTAGTACAACCGCTACCTGAAAGCCTGTCTCAATGCTTACCTACGGTCTCCCTATGCATTGCAGTTGACTCGACGACCATCGCTGAGAACCCACCAAACAAATTGTTGCCATCTCGCCACGTTTTTTGGTGCGACACGTGACCTCTGCCTCGTTGCTTGCTTAAGCCTCTGCCTCTACCGTTGCTTTTTGAAGCTCCTTGGTGCATGCCGTTTCCACAAAACTGTTGGCACCTGCCCCTCTGTACTTGACCTCCATAGCGAGCATTGTTTTGATTTTTGCAGTCTTTTTTGCAATCTCTGATCTCACCACAGCCGTAGCAGGCTTCTTCTTGTCTCTCATAAGCTTTTGATTTCTACACGGAAGCATTTGATTTTACGCTTGCACTAGCAATTTTACTATCATTTTTATTTTACAACGTTTTCGTTTCGTCGATTAATTAAATTACAGTTTGGTCTTTCTGTTTGACGTCTCCAATAAATCACTAATATTATTTCATGAATCCAGCAGTGTTCTTATTATATAATTTAACTTCTCTTTTTCAGTCACTTTAGCGCCTGCTGCTATCAACCCACTTACTACTTTTTCAAAATCACTTATAAAAGCTGACAATTCTAGATGATTTCATGACTATTCTTTTTCTTTTTACTCACTCCGTGTATGATTTAATTTAATAATTAAACAGAAGCCAATTTTTGGAGTGTATATTTCTTTATTTCATGACGATTGTCGACGTTTTACCACTTAAGGTGGCCTCTTTAGGACATATATTAACAGCTCAGCTTGAGCTGGTGCCTCAAGCACTTCCCACCATTGACCATAGGCATCTTAGTCTTAA
>JAPYYV010024311.1:0-22785 GCA_030522625.1 Copidosoma aretas
GATTGGACTTATCCCCTTTTGCAATCTTCGATATCTCGCGAAATAGGTCGACTTAGCTTATGGGACTTTTTTTACATGTAAAGGACTGCCTTAGGATGCAAAATCCACTGCTAACTCGATTTTTTCAAAAAATGGATTACCCCCTTTTACCGAAAAGCCACAGATATAATGTTTGTATATGCGTGCTATGAATATAGCGTACTTGTATGTGAGATAGGTAGTTCTATTAGTGTTTTTATTTTTTCAGTGCTCGTAAACCAGTGCGAATCATAGACACTGTACTCAGGTACGTGAAAGAGAGCAAGCAGTGCAAAATCCCTTTCATTATTTAAAGGTACCAAAGATTACGTTTAATACTTTCATAAAATTGGAGGGGCTCTGCTCCCATCACAAGTACTAAATTTGTAATGATTAATAGAGCTGTTTGTTGCAATCAGATAATAAAAATATATTGTAGTACGAAAGAGGGGTACTGCAGGAGTTAAAATGAAATTATTTCATAAATTTTGTTGTATTGCAATGTGTACATTTTCTTATTGTTAAAAAACGCTCATGAAATACCGTAATGTTTTTTGCTTTTCATTCAAATAAAAATTTGCAAAGTTTGGTTTATTCCTTTAATGATTTAAGATGGGGTCACCGTGGAAAATTTTTAAAAATTGTCACGAGTTTGGTGCAATTGTTTATAAAAGAATCGACTTTTTTTAGTAAACAATATCACCTTACTTGTCACACATATAATCTTTTTGAAATTTTTCCACGGTGACCCCATCTGAAACCGTTTTAGAAATAAAACAAGCTTTAAAAATTTTAAATCGAATCAAAAGTAAAAAAGATAGCGGTATTTTATGAACATTATTTTACAATTAGAGAATGTATACACTGAAATATGGAAAAATGTATAAAATAATTTTTTTCCATCTCCTAAAATACCCCTCTTCCATACTACAATATCTCTTGATTATTGGATTGCAACAGACAGCTCTTTCAATTATTACAAATTTAGTGCTATATATGGGTGCCGAGTCTCCTTGGATGATTTTTTAAAACTAACAAAATGTTTTATTTCATAATTTAGGCTGCACTATTTGCTAGAGCACTTGATTCAAGTTTGAAGAAAAAAGATGGCTCATCGTTGGCAAGGCGGACACAAGAAAATATATACTCATGATGGATATGCACAAGATCAAGCTCCTAATTACGGTTACTCAGGCAGTAGAAGTGCAGCAACCTATGATAGCTGGGATCCTAATGAAAATAAGAATTTGAGAATGCAGGATGGTTATAGAACTTACAGGAATAAGTCAACAAAAGAGCCACCAGTCTACAGCTCAGGTTTTATCGAAGTGATTCCTGCTAACAAACTAACTAATCAAGACAAAGGTGGTGCAACAAATAGTGCTCCTAAAAATCATGGCTACTCAGGCAATAAAAGTGGAGCTGTGTACAAGGCCAGAGAATCAAATGATGGTAAGAAAAGGCAGGATTATCGCACAGCTTATAATTGTGGATCAGCGAAAGAGCCAGCTAACCATCACAAGAGTGGCATGGCAGTGATATCTACTAAAAAAGGTGGTACTATGAATGTTGGTCCCTCAATTAATTTTCGATATCCAAAGTGTCAACTTTGTGATGATGGTGAACGTCACGATCTGTACGATTGTCCTCTATTTTTGGAAGGTGAGAAACAGCAGAAAAAATATGAAAGACAACTACGCATGGAAGAGAACAAATCTAATCGTAGTTACAGCAGCCCTCAAAATCAAGCATTTTTTAAGTGTCCGCTATGTGATGATGGTGAACGTCACGTGGTGACCGTCACGATTTGTACGATTGTCCTCTATTTTTGGAAGGTGAGAAACAGCAGAAAAAATATGCAAGAAAACTACGCATGGAAGAGAACAAATCTAATCGTAGTTACAGCAGCCCTCAAAATCAAGCATTTTTTAAGTGTCCGCTATGTGATGATGGTGAACGTCACGTCACGATCTGTACGATTGTCCTCTATTTTTGGAAGGTGAGAAACAGCAGAAAATATATGAAAGAAAACTACGCATGGAAGAGAACAAATCTTATCGTAGTTACACTCAAAATCAAGCATTTTGTAAGTGTCAACTGTGTGATAATGGTGACCGTCACGATTTGTACGATTGTCCACTTTTTCTACAAGCTCAAAAGGAGCAGGACTATTATTAGTAAGTTCTAAAATTTTGAAGAAAAAAGTTCTCTTTTATGCAAGCTTAAGGACATAAAAGAAAGATTTTGCATGTCCGCTGCATGACGATCAACAAAGATCAAACTACAGTTTAGTAATCACCGTTAACTTTTACATTAAAAATGTATGCCTTATTGCGTAAACCATTTAAAAAATTTGAAATTTCTAATTATTTGAATTAAGTTAAAATATGAAAATCCTTTGATTGAAAAAAATATGTATCAATCTATTATAAAGATTAGTGTAGAATTGAAATGTTGAATCCATTTCATGTACTTCATGAGCGTAATAAAATATACTATGATTAGTATTGAAGTACTTGAAGTACCAATTCTGTACAAAACAAAGTATAAAATACTTACAGGCTTCTTCGAGGAATTTTTCGGAAGTCGCAAGATCTGCATCAACTTTACAAGTTTTCACAGCAACCGGTATTATCTGACCATCTCGTCCCCTGTAAGAGCCTTTATGAACGTTTCCAAACTGTCCTTCTCCAATGATTTCTCCTAGCTCCACTTGATTCCTGACTATTTCGTAATCTCGAGCTAAAAATTGTTTATTATAGATTGTATTCCTTCTTAACATGATTTGATTGGTTTTTCAACATCAAACTGATAAAAACTACATAAACTTACTAGCTGGAGTGGAATAATCTCCTTCTTCGTCTACAATCTCCGCGTAATCTTCAGACAACATTGTTCCAGTCTTTCCAGCGCCATTATTTTGTACATTATCTGTATTTTCGTGCTTACTTTTTGGTGGATGAGCGTCTGAAAAAAAGAAATCGTAAAAAAGAGAGATATAAAAAAAAATTAATCATTACATTTTACGAAAGTCCGAGATAAAATAAATTACAAACCTTTACAAGGACAGGGATAGTTTTTCCAAGAAGCAGCTTGAAGCGTAAATAATTAGTTGTAGTTATATTACGTTGAATAACATTCTTATGAGGATGAAGAAAATTATTGGGTCATCGGATATTAATATTTCAGTGCGTTTAAGAAGGTAAAGTCAACTTTTTATGTCCAAAAAGAAGGTAAATGATACACATTAGTTATTACTTGGACGAAACCTACACTTTGGTTCAGTGAAATAAATTTGCGTTAAACTGAGCGAAGATTCGAATAGTCGTCGAAAAGAATCACTGCTCTATACTTCATGCAGTTATTTATCGCGTATATTCATTACCGACTCGTCACAATACACTTTTATTATCATGATCGAAATCAAAAGTGACTTCTGGTTCAGTGTTTAAAACAACGATAAAAATAATTAAAAAATAATTATAATAACCTTTTCTATTCCATAACGAAGTGTTGCTGTCAGTCGCCAGTCTGCAGTAGCCGTCGATCAAATCCGCGAGACTTTCGGCCTGATCGAGACTCGAACAAGTAATACTGAGGGTTTCCGTCGTACCCGCCACTCGGAGCTTTATGCAAGCTTTCGCGTGCTCCTTGCAGTCCGACACGAGCGTCTGAATTGACTGAATTTGCGAGAATTCCGCCATCCTCGTTGGCTGGTAATTTTTTTTGTATTTCGGCAATAAGAACAGTTATTAATGAAATTGTATTCTATTGTTGAATCAAATCGATTCGGCATTGTACTCACCACTGTCCCACCGCGATGAGCCATGTACGATATTCCGAGATCCGGGCCGATGACTAGTTCCACGGGAATAGACCAACTAGTCTGTAAAGCAAAACGTTATTTTCACAATAATTAATCGAGTAACACTCAACCGCACATAGAGAATTGAAAAAAAAAAAAAAAAAAAGACTTACTCCCAAAGCGCATATGAACCTCTCCTGATCGAACCTGTAGTGCGAGCGGAGCAGTTCGAAAAATTTGTACATGCAGTCGAGCTCCGAGAGAGCGGCCACCTTTTTGAAATGCTGCTGTATGAGCTTCCGCAGTGCTTTTGGCTTCATGCTGTTTAATATGGAGCGAGGCAAAAATTTGTGCAGACCGACCTGTGGAATTATACGTTGTACAGATGTTTTTTTTTTTTTTTTTTTTTTTTTTTTCATTTCGTAAAGAGTGCAGACTTTCAATTGAACAATCTTAGTTGCTCGCAGTCGAAAACTCACCTCTCTCTCCAGGTATTCTAAATTACTTTTCTTATCTAGAGCTATTTGCGGCATGTCTTTGAAAAAATATCGGATTTCGAGGCAGCACAGTTGCACGGCGACGTCTTGGTCGAGCATCGAGTGGTTAGCCGTCAGGTAATCGTTCCTCACCTGCGTCGATCAAAGTTGGCTTTGTGAGCTTAATTCTTGGATAAATATTACCACAGTTATGAGAATACGTTACCTGATCGTAGTAATAGTAAAACGTGACCTTGTCCTTCTCGTAAAGATCGTTCAGATTCTGGGGTAAGTACCGTACCCTCAGCTCGTACCTCCATTCGCTGTATGGATGTTTCTTTTCGTACTTTTCTTGCACCTTTGAAATATAAAATTATTAAAAATAAAATAATACCCGTTCAAAAGATATTGGTGGCCGATCGCAATGAAATTCGCGAGTGTACACAGTAAAAAATATTCTTGGGACTTTGTGACGCCTATCTTGTAATGTACATGTACAATGATTCGGAGCAAAGTCATTTTATTACCGAAGTAGTAGGATCACTGTTTTCAGTTGTAAAACGACGATGGTACAATATATATATTATATATATTTACCTGGTGCATCGTCGTGTCCTGGTGCAGCCAATAACTCTCGCTCGAGCCCAAATGGTGTAGTCTCATGGCGTAGAGATTTCTGTAATGCCTCGTCCCCACCGCCAGTCGGCTCGTGACCAGCGATATGATGCCCTTGACGTCGATGGCATCGCCAAACTTGACCACGTTAAAACCACCTGACGAGAAGATTTTTGCTTGTTCTATTTTGGACTTCATTGATTTTTAAAGAGAAATTTTACAGTTTTTATAAATTAATATTTTTTTCACAATTTTAGGAAAGCGATGAGAAAAAATCTGTTGTCGCACTGTTTGTAAATTAACGTTTAACGTAAGAGTATTCTAAACAAAATTAGATCTCATTGTAATATGCATGTAACTGATTTTTATCGTACACTCTTCCCTGTAAAATCAAATGAGCATGCTATGTCTCTCAAAAATAACTGAAAATAGTTGAAAAATTGATTTTTTACACACTACAGTAAGGCATTGACGTTCTGCGATCAAGTGGTACTTCAACACAAAAGTTATTGATTTCAAAAAATGCATTTTTCTTTGTAATATGATCCGAACACTACACTCCAAAAATATTTTCAATTGGCAATAAAATCGCTTTAACGACATCTAATTTTTTTATTTGACATTTTTGGAATAAAACACCAAATGCACAAGCTCTAGATGTTAAAAAAAACTTTATCGTAGGCATGACAATTTTTTTTCATAATATTGTATTATCGCTCAAAATTACGTAAAATCGTTGAAAATCACCTGAAAATTGTTTCATGGAATTTAAATTTTTTCATTAAATTTTTTTAGAAAATAATAAAAATTACAGAACTTGCAAGTTAAAAAAAAATATATATATATACCACTCTTTCTTACAAGATATTTTGTACGTGTTAAGTAAATATTTTTTCTTCTGGTAACATCAGTAGGCTTTTCAAGCAAAAGCGTACGCAAATCGACTTGTCTCGGATTTAATTGAATTTTCGGAACATCATACGTATTTGGAAAAGATAAGAAAATATTTTTGAGAAAACTTGCACCGACCGTTTGGTAAATGGACCTTGAGGGTCGCCTTGTCCATGGGAGTGGGCGAGCCATGGGGTGGTGTGTTTCTGCCGCCCAGTACCCCACCGAGGCCTCCGCCGCTGCCATCGCCACCCGAGCTCATTCCCTCATGGCTGTAACATAAACGTTTGAGCATATTCATTTAATAACGAGCTTCATTATTCTTGTATACAATTTTACAAACATCACTTTATTTTCAAATAAAACATCATTGCATATTAAAATGTATCATAAATCTAATAAAACTAAATCCCTTTTGTATAATCAATAAACTTACGAGTAAATATTCAAACTCATCCAAAACGACGTACAACGCCGCAACGCTTCTCAAACTAACGGGGCAGCCGCCCTCGCTTGCACCACACTCCACCCCGCTATTTTCCTCCTCCTCTTCCGCCCCATTCCGCCGGAAAAAGTGAAACAAGCTCCAAAGCGCCCTCGACCGGATCCCGCGCGCGCTCGTTTTTCCGCGAGGGCAAAAAATTAATTTGAGAAAAATTCGCCCCTACCGGCGACTCGATGGCAATCGCACTGTCGCCGTTTCTCGCGAGATACATACACAGCAGTAAAGCCCAAGGACGAGACTTGGCGTGACGTCGGCTTGCGGTGATCTAATATACAAACGCACGCCGGCGCTGCTCGCGAACATACGTATGAATATACATGTATATGTCACGTGCGATACGGACGAGCGATCTCTTTAGGCCGCGCGTCTGGGCGTGGAGGTTCGATCGAAGAGTCGCCTTGTTATACGTGTGTGTGTATTTTTGTTCTCTTCTTCGGTGGGCCGTTTCTTTTTTTTCTCAACTGGGGCTCGAGGAACTTGCCTTGAACCTCGCGCGCGAGTATATATACATAGCACCGGCTGGACGAAGCGAAATTCGCGGGATTTAATTGGATGATGATGGAGCGTTGCCTTCGTCAGTGTCTCCGGCGTGTACCGGGGTCTTTATGGTGTATAATTATTTTCGTATCTCAATGCTCTCGTGTATACGTATGCATACATACAAGAGCTGAGATTTGATTTTTTTTCTTTCTTTCATGTCTTTAGAATTATTGGATGTGCGATGGTTGATTTTAAACCGATTAGCGATATGTATACTATTCTTTGTGACAGTGAGGATAGTATAGTAATCGCGTGGCTTACCACATTTGTCTGTTACTACTTGAGTTTCTCGCCTTAACTATAATTGCAACAGTTCTACTGATATGGTAATGATTGAAAAAATTATTCAAGATGCTTGAGCGAACATTTGACAACAAAACGAACTTCTCCCAGCTTGGAAAAAAGAAGACTGTCTTCATACAAAGCCAATGTAAGACAATGTAATTGAATTTTATTTCGACAAAGTAGTTGCCAGGTATCATGGCTGCGGGGATTTCGAACCTAACGTACGTGTATGTATACGAACAAATAAAGTAATTTGTGTCTCAATTGAAATTTTTCGACAACAATAATTGCTCAATCAACAGATTTCGTTGTCATAAGTGGATAATAATGTTATTTTTAAGAGCTCCACGCTTAACGACAAAGAAACATTATTGTGGGTTCTTTGTGAGTGATCGTATCAATGACCCCCTTTTGTTCACGCCATGGAGTGCAGAGGATTATTATTATCATTGAAGTTGATTATTGTTTAATTGCATTGTAGTGCACCTATGCTCTGCTGTTATTAATTACCAAAGAGAATAAGAAAAAAAAAAATTAAAAAAAACCAGAACGTTCTGATATTCTGGTTTAATGATGATCATTATTATTTTTTATAATCACGATAAAATTAATAATTGCCGTTTAATATTAGTGAGAAACATCGGGTATCGTTCAATTACACTGATATAAACGCGGGATGGGAAGAAAAATGTTTTGGAATTATGTAAATCAACGATAAGACCCGTTCGTTCGATACGTGTAACCGAGTCACCGAGAGCGGTATAAAAAGCAAAACAGATCGGACGAGTTTAAATGGTCAGTAAACGATGACACATCGGGGACACATGCTCAGCTCGGTTATCGAACCTGTAACACATAACTGACTCACTCGATTGCACATTTTATTTTTCTTTCTTCCCGTCCCTCATTCTTCAAGTCACAATTATACATATATGTGTTGGTCCATGGTACATTAGTACTTATACTTGATATACTTGCGAATCGCTTGTAAAATATATGGAATGTTATCATCTAAAAGGAATTCCTTCAACTTCCTTTTCTAAATACATTGTACATTTGAATATAAAGTTGGAATGCAACTCCATAAGTTTTACAAATGCCACAGTAATGAATGTAAATGGAGAGCGTATTTTTTCCCACTTGGTGTACACAAGATTCACGAAACGACTTTCATAACTTATTCACGTGAGCTCTCAAGCTTGCTGATAAAATTATGTACTTACGGAAGCTCATGCTTCGCGCCCGAATGTTACATGCATGTGAATTAAGACTACCGTTAATATAAAAATCAAGCGTAAAAGATAAAGTAAGGTAAATGAATGATAAATTAAATTAATGGCTACCGTGAAGTACACTATAAATAATCAAAAGAAACATGACCTACAGCTAAATTAAATGACCGACGCTTGTTCATAGATAAACAACGTGACGCGACATCCATTCGTCATAAGAATAATATTTTTTTCAAATCTAGAAATAGAGGAAGTGAAAGTAGCTACGTTCATAAATAATAGATGAGAGGGATTTCTACGTTGATTGTAATTATAAAAATAAATAGTTTCATGTTGTAATAATCCAGCTGGTATGGAGATTCATATTTTAGTAAATCTTACGATAACATATCAGTAATAATTACATTAATCATTCAACAGTTGCTAAGTCTCATTTTGCAAATCGTTAAAGCAAATTCTGTATTTTCACTCGTAAGATTGGAATAAGTGAAAAAATGTAAATGATTTTGTCAGTGAATACAATTTTCACTGCAAAATTGAGGGAAATAAAAAACATTACTAACTTTTCAGTAAAATTCGAGTATTCACTCGCGTTTAATATTATTGATTCGCCGTGACAAAAACTTACGAAACATAAATGTTTGGTGCCAAAGTATCGAGCAGGACGAATTATACCGCTGTCCAGTGCATATACCGTTACGCTCAACTCATTGGCACTTGCATAATTTATTGTTGGTAAATTATACTAAATTCATCATAATCTTATCAAAGTAGAAGCTCATATGCATCCAAATGTAAGATTTAATTAAAACTATTGGTAAAACTATCTGAGAATAAATATGTTTTTTTTTTTCGTAATAAATTAAATGTTGAGCATCCATGCTTTAGGTTTCGTTATCTTCGAAAACAAAAGGATCGTATCCTCGTTAATCTCAAAACGAAAGATAGCGCGGAATAAAATAAAAACAGCATCACTCGAGCGAGAATTTGAGAAAACGCTGCTCACCTGCATCCCTGTACAACAACTATCCATCTCTCGACGCAGGCGCTCATTAGCGCATAAGATAATGCAGTTACGTAGCGCCCGTTTCAAGCGTACAAGTATGTATAATAAGTATAGGCAAACATGTATGCACTAGGTGCTAGGTGGGCGTTGAATTAACGCGCGCGAAGGGCATCGATCTCTGCACGCGCGCGGCTGCTGCGTCGGCAAGAGACCCCATCAGCGCGCGCTTGAATACAATTGCTCCTATGCATACTCTGTACGTCTCTGCCTCGCTCTCACGTGTGTTTGCGTAATTAATACAGAGCTGCCGTGTTCGTACTTCATACAGCGTAGTACTTATAGTCAGTAAAAAGAGCATCGTTTGTCCATAGGTGTGGTAATATAGTTTATCACCGCGCGGCGTACAGAGGCTGTGGTTGGTTTGAATTTTTCTCACTTAATATTCCGAGGGCTTCTGGGGCAATCGTCATTGTGCCCGTGAGAATCGCTGGATTTGTTGGATTTAAATAAAATTGCTGAACGCTATTTTGTGCCATTATATAGGCCTCTATTGTTTCGGCGAATAAACATATATTTTCCAAGCAGAGGTTGCGACGTGTAAGGATTCGACTGTATCAATAAAAACTGATACTATCTTTCGTCGGTCCCAGTTGGTTATTATTCTGAACTCCACGAATTGAAAAACATCGAACGGAAACAGGAAAGACGGAGAGCTCTTTGTGGCGCGCGTGGATAATGAAGCTCTCGATCGGGGCTGACGGTCTTTGAAATAATCTCTGTTCCAGTCGGTGTGGAATTTTTCTAAATATTACATCTGTCAAGCAAAGGTTTTAAAAACTCACGAGGGATCCAAAACATAGTACCCAAAGAAGAATCATCTCTGGGCTTTTCAAAACTTGAATGGATTTGACAAAATGTACAGAATGTATCGTATGCCATCTCGATCTGCATTTTTATCAATCGCACAAGAAAAAAACTCTGCAGAATGCCCAGGCGACGTTGTGTACCGTTTGTGAATCAAAACTTGGAAAAATCATTTTCCATTGTGCTTTTTCAACCGTGAAAATGTTTTCTGGCACGATTCACTCGACCGTGCGCGTGCAATACTTGTAATATATCTGCATAAAAATGCTTTTTAGCGACTACTCGATGGCGCACTTTCCGCCGTTCGCTGACCTATAAATTGAATTCATTGTCACCGAAGCGCCGACAGAGCGCGAGCCTGAAGAATATATCACAAGCATCTCTCAGCGACCCAACCAACAACGCCTCATAAATTAATACAGCCCTGGCATGAAAACGTTTGTTGATACCAACACGTACCGCTCGTCTTATCTGCGATGGAAAAACTTTTGATCGACGCTGCACCGAAAAATCAAAAACAAACCGCACTACAACGACAGCTATACGAGGACGACGCCTGTGACGCGGCGAGCATTAACATTCGCGCGGCCCCGTCGCAATACGCGTATGATGCATACGTCGTAAACCCTCCTCCTCCTGGGGCCGATGCACCGCGGGCACAAGCCGATCGAGCGCTGCTGCATCTCTCGCATGGAATAGTATGCATGCACAACCACTCGATCGTTACGTATACTCGTATACGAACGCGTATTATATGTGCACCCATCGCTGGCAGTCGTGCATTTACATGCGGCGCGCTTTTGCATCGGGTGCGCGCGCGCGTTTTTTTTCTTCTTCTCTTGCTCGCCACGCCATATTGCGCCTGTTCTTTCCGGTGCTGGAATTACTTGCGCTCGCGCGAGCAAAGGCGCGAGAGAGAGAGAGGCGATATTGGTGCAGGATACACGGAGGAGAAGAGAGCGGCGCTCCCGGTGCGCGGGGGAAAGCAAGGGTCTTTATGTTATTGTATACGTACGTTGTCTGAATGCTGCATATGCCGCGGGTAATGATGTTACCCGTGAACGGCTTTTTATCATTTCACGTATGGAATATAGGGTTGAGCTTTTATTAAATCACGCAAGTAGTAGAGGGTGGTAGCCCTTCAGAAAAAAAAAATACTCGATTCGTCGGATGATAACTCATTCTAAGTACTCGGAGCATTGTAAAGTAGCTTGTTGGAATAGCGAATGCACGAAAAATCCGTAAGCCAAAGCTCGTGGTCGCTTTCTGATCCTATTGAAATTTCTAGCGGACGGAAACGGACGTGTTTTGGCATTGTTCACGATTGCCGGAGTTTTTACGTGTAGTACCTGGTGGTAGTACAACGTATAGTACAATCGAAGCACGAACTTTCTAATTTTATCCAACACTGCGGTGCACTGCTTTGTTATACAAGGTACTTGCTGTTATACGTTGAAGCACACCTTTCAAAATATAATTTATTCTTATCCGATGAAAACATTTTTCATCAAAATTGACTGGGAGCCTTTCACTGAAGCGCGGTTTACAATATTGAGAAAAAAACGACGCAGGCGCAATGAAACGAATGTCGTGAGAAAAAGAGCAAAGTGTATGAGAATCATTGTTGTAACCGAGATACTAGGTGGGCAATGTTGACAGTAAGTTACAAATTTGACGGTTGTATAGAAAACCTTGCCGCAAAAACCTGTCTACTGACACTGCACATGATCATGCACTCTTGATTTTTCAGCTTTTTTTTTTCACCTCAGCGTTTACTTATGTGAAGCATGAAAAACCGTATTATTTTAACTTTCCGCTGAAAAAATTCCGGGTCTTCCGCTAATCTTACATAAATTAGTCTTGTACAGTTTTTAAGCTGAAAAACATTTTTATCGATGAAAAACATCCTGTAATTTTATTGAAAATCCAGTGATTCTTGTCTTTGGCTATTGATGATCCATTCGTAGGAAAAGTGGGAGTCGAGAAAAATTCAATATAGGGAAAACAGACAGCTTTATGCACAAACACGTTACATGCGCCTCCGCAAGATTGCAATAGAGCGGAAGTAGCCATCATATTATAATAGTGGTATACAAACAACAACAACAACGATATTCCGTAGCGTTCCGTTGTTGTTGCAACTAGCGCGAAAAATCGCCCTCCCCGATGTTTATCGATCGTAGATGGATACACGCGTTTTCTAAACTCGCTCGCGGATACAACATCGGACGAGTGAGTTGTACGCGTCGCGGCTGTATACTATACGGCTCTCAAAACTAAAAAAAAGCTCTCTCCCTATCTCGCTCGAGAAACACGAAATAAATAAATAACATTTGAACAAGTTTCCCATGCCGTTATTCCGTATATCTATGAACCCTGGAAGATAGGTACTCCTAATGGCGTAATTTTTCACCTCGGCGTGCAGTGCATCTGCAAGATTTCACTCTCCACGGAACGAAGTTCTGTATTTTATATACAGCCGTAAGATGCACGAGGATTACCATCGCGCGGCGGTGGCCGGCTTATAATTGCCCATCGCGTCTGCATCGGGGAGCAAGCCGGGCAATGATACGATTACTCCGTCCGTTCCGCGGTTGGACGATTTGTTTTTTTAAATGCCTTTTTCCCCGTTTTCGAATCCAGGAGCGAACTGTACCTATACTCGTATTTGCATCGGTCGATGTTTTTTTCGCGCCGGAGCATTCATCGATCGTCCCGCGCAACGATCGAAAACCCCCCTGGAAAAAACTCGAGCCCAGCCTACTTTACTATACTCGCGTACGAAAGGTACACCCCTCGAACGAAACCTTCGAAAAAGAAAAGAAGAAAAACTCCTTCCGCCCCGGCGCAATTAAAAGTGATAACAACAGCGAGAGGAGCAGCTCGAAAGTTCTCTCGCCGCGCCGGCTGTACCTCGAATTCAATTAGCCCCGCGCGCGAGAGACGGAAAGAAAGAGAGAAAAAAAAAAGAGCAGCGCCGAGATAACGAGGATCCCCGTTATACAATGCCGCCGCGGCTACCGTACTTACTTATGTTGCATACATATATATACCTGCAAAACACAATGCCCCACAACGTGCAAGTACGTGTACAGGCATACCGTCAGGGGGGTAAAGCTGCCGCGGTCCACTTAGGGACCAATTAGCGTCCCCGTGTATACCTGCCGGCCAGCTTGCAGCCTATACGTGCAGAAGAGTGTACCGGGGGAGGAGGGCGAGGAGATTTAATTCAACGGGTAAAAAGACGCTCGTGAGCCCGAGATCCGCGGATCGTGTCGAAACGCGGATTTTCTCGGATATGCAACGTGCCGAAGGGGGGGGGGGCGGGGGGTGTACCCGGCGCCGACCGACGTGCACGGTTATGCACCGGCGCGGGGGGGGGGGGGGGCGAGGGTTGTACCCGGCGCCGACCGACGTGCACCGCGGGCAGCGCGTGACCTCTACCCGCGACACTTGTGCCCCCCCCCCCTCCCAACTACATGCAGGTTCGCCGGATGCACAATAGGAGGGAGGGGGGGGGGCACCTGTGTCGCGGTACGCGGGACCCTTTCACCGTGGGACTTTCTCCGCAGTCCTGTACCGAGCTCCGAAGAAGGAGAAGAAGAAGGTTCGTGGGCCCGTTCGATCGGTGCAGTGGTGGCTAATCGGCGAACAAATGGCCTACACGACCGCGCACCACCGTAAGAACGATCAAAGGACGATACGCGCGTATAATACACGACGGGAGCCGTGATACGTGCGGACCTCCCCCCCCCCTACGGAGCGTCTTATACGGCTGCTGCTGCTACTTCTTGTGCACCGCGGATTCGCTATCGGCTCGCGCGTGTCGATCCGATGATACACGCGGGCTGTTGTACAACTTGCAGGCCGTCCGTCGCTGCTGCTGGCTGGTGCATCATGGGTGGTCGTAGTACACTTGTGGTGCAACGGATCTAGCCCGCGTTATCGTCTCGAAATACAATCATCTCTGATGCTATTTTTTTTTTTTTTTTTTTTTTTTTTTTTTTTTTTTTTTTTTTTTTTTTTTTTTTTTCACTCGTGCGCGTTTCATCGTCCAGAATATCAAGCAGGGGCGGAGTTTCGCAACTTTTTTATACTCGCCGACATTGACGATTCGCATACAGGTACAGAGACTGAAAAATAGGCGCGCGGCGAGGATCCGCGATGATCATAATTCGTGCGGATACGCGTGCGGCCGATGGTCACGGGATCGGCAACACGTGTTTGGCCTCTCAAAATACTGTAGCTCTTGTATATATACGATATAATATCTAGAAGGACGCTGGATGGTGATTCATCCTGGACAGTTTTTGGCGGTGGCCGTGATGATGATGCGGACGAAGGAGAGGGAAAAAAGTGTGCTGTTGCGTCAGGCGTTGTATGATTATTATTGATCGGTTAAGGAGTTTCGTAACGTTATTCTAATCCCGTCTAATAGTACAGCTCTTGGTGAATTTCGGGGGATTTCGTTTCGTTTCGCTCGGGGATTGATTTATCGTACGTGTTTTCTCCAACACATCAGTTGTAAGCAATACAACGACGAACTTGGCTTCTAATTTGTCGGACGAGAACGATGGCGATCGATCCTTTTTTTTTCCCCCTATCGGGAAACCAAATTGAAAATCAATGAGCCTCCCTGCTACTGCTCCGTAGACATCTACGAATACCGAAGGAGTTTGATCGATTCACACTTTATTCAATGTGAGCTAAATCTAATCTCAGCGCGCAAGAGATGAATATTAATATCGAAACTCGACTATTTCTCGAGGAATAAAAAAGGAATAAATCACATTCCTATCTACCTGTACACGTATACATGGGATACACGTACATCAGAGAGGCCATATTACAATGTGCGTACCTATTATACACATCTACATCGACCGACCAAAGCGAGAGGCCATCAAGTACAAGCGGCGATGACAACTAAAAGAAAGCACAGGCGCGAAAGGCCATGGCTTCGCGGTCGATGAATCAACCGGCGTATCCGTAAAACGCGGGTATAATAAGTAATAATACCCGCTCGCGCGTGAAAGAGGAACGCCCGATCCGGCCGCTACGATATTATACACGCGTGTGCGCGAGCAGGTAGCCAAACGGCGTCTCCTCTTCTCATATATCCTACTCTCCCCCCATCGGACGCAGCGTACGAGGCGCCGAACGAAACAACCATCCGCGAAGAGCAGGCATGCGAAATGGAAAAGGGAGCGTCCTGTACGTGCATGCGCGAAAGAAGAAGAAGAAGAAAAATTACCTCGGACGCGGGGCGACCCGGTGGAACTTCCAGGTGCCGAGCGTGTCCGCGCTGTAATAATCGTCGCAGCCGCCGAGGGAGCACAGCAGGCCCCGACTACCCCGGGCCCACTGCCAGCCCAGCAGCGGCTCGCTCGGCTTTTTCCCGCGCAGCGAGTCCGCCCTCTGATGCCGCGGCGGCGGCGGCGGCTGGTGGGCCTTTTTCACGAAATCGTCCCGATTTCGCGGCTGCTGCTGATGACGATGGCGCGGCACGAGGGGCGGAGGAGCAGGAGGGGACGATCCCTCCGCCGTCGGCCACGGTCTTCCGTTCGGCTTGCGTTCCACGAGCTCGAGCATCCTTGTCTGTATACCACGTGTACGAGGCGATTTGGGTTTTTCTCCGCCTCGTACGGAGAGGGAGAGAGAGAGAGATTCCGGTGGGGCGGCTTTTCCTCCAACTTCTTTTGTCACTCTCGTCCACGACTGCCCGTTGTCGGCACTCTGGTTAGC
Source organism: Copidosoma aretas (assembly GCA_030522625.1). Lineage (NCBI taxonomy): Eukaryota > Metazoa > Arthropoda > Insecta > Hymenoptera > Encyrtidae > Copidosoma > Copidosoma aretas. Next base: position 15,983 of record JAPYYV010024311.1, read on the forward strand.
GTTGACCAGCGGTGATCTTTTTGGACGCAATTTTATAACACGCGCTCGTTGTCGTTGTCATTACACTCGAGATGGGAGAGAGACGCGATCGATCGCCGTATAAACACGTGAGCGAGTTCTCGAGAAATCAAGCGTTCGATATTTCGCGGTCGATTCGACTCGAGTACAGCGTGGAGTGTGTTTAAAGAAAGGGGGGGGGGGGGGGGAACCAGTGCCCCCGGGGAAAAGAGTTTGGGGAGCTCGTCTGAACGGAGGGACTTCGCGGAAGAGAGCCGCGGTGGGCCCGCCCTCGGTGGGCCCGCCCTCGGTTTAATTAGCCGTGAACTTCTCGTGCGCACACATGCACACGTATACGAATGATGTGTGTATACGTACGGTAAAAGAGACGGGCTAGGGGGGGTAAGGGGGAGGAAGGGGGGCACTTTCATTAGTTTCGGCTTAAAAGCTCGGCGGGCCGTTCGGCGCCGAGACGCGCGGCTTCTTCGCGATTCTTGCGGATGGGAAGGAGAGCGGGGCGGGGAACGCGAGCTTTCGTATACAAGAGTTTTTTTGCGGGAGCGGATTTCGATGGGCACCGTGGCTTCGGGGTCGATCTCTGTGCGTTGATACGCAGAGTCGCGATTAGCCTTCGATGAAAGGACTTTTTTTTCTTTATCATCGCTGAATGGCAGCATTGAACTTGCATCGAAGCGCTATGGTTTCAAATTGCAGTGAAGAAAGTATACCTATACGAGTCGGAGGAAATTTTTCTTCTCAAATTTTGTAGTGTCAACCCCGAGTGATTCTGAATAAAATAGCAGTATTGGCGCTAAAAAATTTGAGAAAACAATTCTCCGAGTTGGCCCTCTGTTTTACCGAGGCGCGTATTTATTTCAGTTTCTATTCTACCATCTTTATGAGGAATAATATACATATTTAAAGAGTTCAAAAGAGGGCCTTGTACCCAAGTAGCATTGAAATAATTATGAATTCAATTAATCGAACTCTTTGCGAAGTTCACGACTTGGACGAATAAAATAATACAAAAAGAACTAAACCCATGTGAGTATCGACAAAGAATACTAGTTGTCAAATTTTCGGAACAACCGTACGCAAACGCAACGAAATCATCGATCCCAGCCGCGCGAGCAACGGACCCACAAAAGTCCCGGTTCGATCGTTTCCCCGACAACACAAAAGCCCGCATTTTCCACTGCCACCCGTTCCGCGGCGGCCAAATCATCGCGCGACACTCCGTCAGAGAGTGTGTCTCTGCAGTACGCACGCAAAAGCCCCCCGCATACCCGAGAATTACCCCCGTCACGGCCCCCGCACGGTCGTAAAGCCGCGCGCGCTTGCACGATTGTAATTCAAAGCGCGACGAGTATAGTCGCAGCTCCGAACGCCGGGGGGGATCGAAGACAAAAACACAAAAGCCCCACCGATGCTCCGCACAACGCCGGGCGTTCATTTGAACGGGCGCGCGCGCGTATACAGGGTGTTCCGAAAATGTTCCAGGAAAACTATACCACGAGATTAAGCTCCTCAAAACGAACAAAAAAGCTCATTACCAAATTTCGATCCGATGCGTGGTTTTCGAGATACTGTCAATTCAAAATCAAGGAATTTCTGCATCACATGACAGGCTACGAAAGTTTCTCAAGTATTTTTTTACAGTGCATATGTAGATTTGCAGTTGACAATACCTCAGAAACCATGCCTGGGAACGAAATTTGGTAAAGAGCTTTTTTGTTGGTCTTGACAAGCTCAATTGCGTGGTATAGTTTTCCTGGAACGTTTTCGGAACACCCGGTATATGGTGATCGGCAAGCGCGCAACGGGAGCGCGGCGCGAGAAACCCAAGTCGGGGTCCTCTCTCGGGGCGTAAATCTCGCGCGTCGCTATGTAAATCGAGAGTCTGGCGTGTATTATACGGGGAGAGGAGATGAAGGAGGAGGAGACGATCGATCGAGACGCTTGGGAACGATCGGCGCGGCGATGTGTATATATCTGCGTGGGTTGAACATCTCTGACTGTTGATCCTGCGAAGAGTTATTTTTTTTCGCGATTTTTCGAAAGTTCGTTTCACTGATTTCTCGAGGCTCGAAATCGTATTTTTAAGCAAAAACCTGAGTAAAAACGCCGCGGTCGTCGTGTATAAACGTCAAGGAGGTCGCGTGTTTTTCGCGTCGAGGTTGATTCAAGAGATTTTTTTCGTCTCCTGTACAAAACCAGGGTTGCACGGCGAATGGCGAAACGCAAAACTTGGAGTAAAACAACTCTGCTCCAGCTCGAGGGTAGGTACTGTTGAACATTTTTTAACGAGACCCCGCGGTCCGTGGACAATTTTAATTACGCGGACGAGTGCGATTGAGGGGAGCCAAGCCAAGTTCGGGCAGTTATTATACAGGCGCACGATATCGCGAAAAATAAAATTCCAGCTGCGGACGGAGTACTTCTACAGATGAGCTTTTGTGGGCGAAAATAAAATGTATAATAGGTGTTGTTCCTCTGGTATGCAACGACACGATACGCACGTCGGGAGACAGGCAAAAGTCGACAAAGACAATTCCGGGGGGGACACGTGTATTTATGCGTCGCGCAATTATAAGTGTATCTTATCGAGCGTCGATCCACGCGCTGGTACTCGTAATACTGCTGGTTCCAAAACATTGTGTTTTATGATTAAACACCCGTTTCGCGTAACGATCCGGTGACTGAAGAAAAAAAAAAAGCTCGTCCGCCGTCGCAGAAGTACGCACAGCGATAATTGTATTACAGCAAGCGCTCTCTCCGATCTGTAACGTATACAAGTATACAACCCCCGGGCTATCTTTCTTTCTCCTCGAGCAAAGCGCGCGCGCGGTGTGATTTATCGACGCGAGCGCTGTACAGCGAGATAAGGCCTTTGCATCCGCCACGAGGGACGGGCAGTTTTGTTTTTCGTTTTGCAGTTCTATTGTGTTTGGTCGAGGTTTCGGTCGAACGAGAGCCGATAGCCGCGCGCGCGCGCGCGCGTTTCGAACGATAGAGGCCTTTGCGTTTGTGGCGCGGTTTTTTGTGATTTCACGCTTGCGAGTGTGTTTGGAGCGGGAAAACTTTTCAAATCCACGACAGACGGCCTCGGGGTTTGATGTGAAAAAACCACGGACTGTACATGTATTATATACACCAGAAGCACTGCTCACTACAGATTTTACGACGAATCACGATCGAGCGCCTCGTCTCATCCACGAGTGTAACAACTGCGCCTGAACTTCACTTTGAGATTCACCAAAAAACTCGAACGATGCCCGTAGTAATGCACCTTCTTCGCCAGCTCGCGCGCAACACCGATTGTCCATTACACTGGGAAAATTCTTCGAAGATGTTGCAAAATAACGACGGACAAAATATAAAATAACAAAACCAAAAGATGGGAAAAAAAGCACTCGAGTAATATAAACGGACGTGTATTATGATATTATGCACAGTAGCAGCGGCGGCAGCCGGGAGCAGCGGCTGCCGGCGGCTCCGGCCGTCAGGACTGCACTGATCGGCTCGGGCCCACAGACAACCTGCTATTCTCACTCTTGAGCTCTCGTCGTATAATACTTATACTCGTGTGTGTTAAGTATAAAAGCGCTCCTCCGCTTCTCGCGCCGCGTACATACATATGCATTCGTTGTATACAGCGAGCGTTTCTGTAGACGTGTACAACATGCGTGTGTAAAAAAACACGAGACGCTCGTCAGCAGCCTTTGCGCTCTCCTGCGTGCTTGCATGCATGTATGTACGTATGTATTATATGTGAGTAAACGCTCCCGCATCCACATGGTGTACAATAATAGTAATGCATGACGTGTTTAATAACGCGGCAGGGGTAAACGTACTATATACTCGTGCCTCGCTTGGGAACGAGCGATCGTACCTCTAGGTACATCATAATATTATACACACGACGCGCTGCGTGCATAAGGAATTCGTCTCCGCAGTGATGGCTACGAAGTTCGTGCGAATTTTTTCAGAAGCCCATTGTGCTCGCTTTCTATACTGATGTACCATTGTAGTTGTTGAGTGCGCAAAAGGGCATACCTTGCGCTTGAAAACGATGGATCTTGGGATCTCTCATTGCAAGGGGGGGTGGGGGGAGCTTTTCGTGCTCGTACCAATCAACCTCGTCCCGCTGCGCCGAGTTTCATTGCAAGAGCTTTTCCACGCTTTGTACACGGGCAACCAAACACACCACCATCAGAGCGGTATATACTTGATTCATGCTCCCACGAGTGAAAAACGCTTCGACAAAAAGCTCCTTTCGGTATAACCAACTTGTATTATTTTCGTGGCTTGCCCAACCCAATCATCCACCATACAATAATAATAATAATAACAACATACATTCGTCATTATTACCGAGACAAACAGGCCGCGCCGCTCTTTCTCCAGCTCATACACCATTGTCCCCCATCACGGTAAATGGAGTTATACTCTGGCACTTATACCACGAATATAATTATAAGCGCGCGCTTGTGCATAATATCGTATTCTCCAATGGGATACAACGGGCGTGTACATAAATACTCTGTACTCCGGCGCTGCCGCACACGATACGTACAGTTTTATCGCCCGTTCTTCCGAGTGCCGGCCGCCGCTCGTTTGTTGAATTCACGCGCTGTCTGTTGCGACTATATTTGTATCGTATGCTTACTGGCAAAACATGTGAAAAACAATGCACAACGAGCCCGAGACGCGACGAAACGGCGCGGAAATCCGCGATTGCCTTGCGATCCTTGGACGATCCGGTCGATGCATGTGTACTTGTACATTGCAAATTCGAACTGCTGCTGCGGGGCCAAAACCGCAGAGCGAGGGGGAACAGCGTCTGGGTTCGCTGGCAAATTGAGACGGCAAGGATGGTGTGTGCGTGTGTGCGCGTTGAAACGGAAAGTTGCACAATCGACGCAAAAGTGTGTGTGTGTGTTGTAGCGTGATAAACAGCGGGCTAGTATATCATAGATACTTGGGCGCTGTGGTGAGTAACAAGTGCGCCTCGTTTGATAATGACATCGGGACACAAATATACCCACGCACGTATATGCATGCATACTCTGTAGTTATGCTATGGATTCCTGCTGTTACGCATCGCAAGCTGATATATATATTTTTTCCTTCACTATCGGCGTCGTGTACGAACGTATGCTATACAGTTTGGCTTTTTTGTTGTTCTCCACGTTGGAAAAATGACGAATAGCTCGAGGCAGGTGTTGTTTCTGGCGATGGTGAATAAGCTCGTTGAATCGGTCGAGCTTTTTTTTCTTTCATTTTTCCTGTATCAGCGTTTCAAGAGATATCAACAGCTTGATCGTTCCAATCGCCAATCTATTACATGTAAATTCTGGATCGTGCCATTTGTCGATCCTAGCATGTATGCTCGTGATTATGTCATTTCCAATTTTTGTTTTACTTCTTTCAGCACTTGTTCGACTACTATATGTATACCTATTTATGTAACAATTACAATACCATCTTATCCCTGGACTAAGAATACCAAGGCCTTATTGGCATAACGCTGTGTATAAATACCGAGCCACGAGACCTTTGTTCAATCAAACCCAAACTTACACTCAACATCTACTATATTGGTACACGCACGCGTGCACTCGTTACGATTGCAATTTGCGCGAAAAAACCGAACGAATTCAATCACTGTCTTCCCTCTTCCGCTAGAACAACTCTGTATAATAACCGTCCACCTCGATCGAACGACTATATAAATACATTGTGCTGTATATTTTTAAATTTCAACCGGCATCACCCACCCCCATCGCGAGCCTCGATCGAAGGCCCATCGCGTAAAGGAAGCGAGCAGATTCACTCGCGCCTGACAGTGCGCAGAGCACCGGAACGATCGAGCTCTCTCGTGTTTTTATCAACCCCTGGCGCGGCGCCGATAAGCCAACTAAAAATACAGCTGCGCGCGTCGCTTTTCACGTATGTATATACATGGCGCGCGCGCCCGTCCCTGATCCACAAAAGCCGCAAGCATTTCGAGAGCGCTTTGAAAATCCTCCGCTTGGCCGGGGAAAATGTAAAAATCGATAGGACCGATGGAAGAGCCGCGAATATAATCAGAGCGCGAGGAGTCGTGAAGACCGGGGGGCGCCAATCGGATTCAGTATAATATACAATCTGTACGCAGTGGGATGGAACAATCGTTACACCGGAGCGCACCGGACGGCTCGATGGCTTTGCCAAGCGAGGCTCCGAACTCGGTGAAAAAAACGCGCGCTGCGCGCCTTCTTACCTACACACGCGCATCGATACCCGCACCCGCGCTCGATCGGCCAGCGCGCGTATCCCGGCAGCTCGCAGGCTCCGACCCTCGGTCCGCTCTACCGGCCGTTCAGTCGAGCAGCAGCAGCACGGCCATCGCCTGCAGGGGGGGACGATGCTGGCGGCGGTGATATTCTTCGCGTGCAGCTGCGCTCCACTGCCGGCGGCGGCGGCGGCTCTGCCCGGCCGGTCCGGGCGCGAGGACCGGGACGCCCGGAGGCCCTGGCTGACGAAGGACGGGCCGATGCGCGACGAGCTGCTCGGCGTCCAGGCGCTCGTGGTCAAGGACGAGGGGGTCGGGGCCGACGGGGCGGAGTGCCAGGCCGGCCGGGACGTGCGCTACTCGTGAGAGACGTCACGCATTACGTATCCTATATTATCACATCATGTCCTCGGTTGCCTTTTGTCGTTTCGGTCTTTTTTTTTTTTTTTTTTTTTTTTTTTTTTTTTTTTTTTTTTTTTTTTTTTTTTTTTTTTTTTTTTTTTTTTTTTTTTTTTTTTTTTTTTTTTTT
>JAPYYV010024321.1:498-11108 GCA_030522625.1 Copidosoma aretas
GGGTCGTTGATAGAGAGTATAGAGAAGAAGAAGAAGATGCTATACAGAGTAAGGAAGGGCGGAGACGTAATTATCGCTAATAGCGTTATATTGTACGTACAATGCCGAGCTCAGGAGTCGAGGGTTGGCGTTTTAATTTTTTGTCGAAATGATTTTGTCTTCTTCTTTTCGCTGAATTCATGTATTTCTCCTTACTGTCGCTGACAATGGCTTGTTTATTAGCGCGATTAAACGACTGTAAAAACTACAAGTATTACTATTGTTACTGTTGTAAGAGAGCCCGAGTTTTGGAATATTCCAGGTCATTTTTGTCCCTGATATAATTTCTGAAAATTGCAATCGATGCGAACTCTAGGTTTATCATGTTATATTTTCGAAATGGAGCAAGAATAGCACGTGCATCTCGGACCTATTACAAGAGTGCATGAGGAACGTGACAACAAGGACTGCTATGGAGCGTAATAAAATCACCAACGTAAGGGAGAAGGGGAGACGAGAAATTACATTAACCCATATCCAACTGAATACAAATCAACCCCTCACTAGTGCATGCACACACAAACTAACTTAATCTCTCTCAATAGAACAGTGACTGTGTTCACAAACCAAAGCTGGTTGCGCATTGTTGTCTCAACGTGTCTTTGTCTTCATTTGTCGTCTTTCTGTGTGTGCAACTACAGCACGTCTTTCCCTTTGTCGCTTTCGCGGAAAATGTATGTACGGATGAAAAATGTGCGCGAAAGGAGAAAAAATACGATCGTGCGAAGAAGAAAAAAAATGGGATGCACGTATCCGAAGAAGTATGTAAAGGCGAAGGGGGATCGAGTAATGCGCGTCATGCACGTTCTTCATTTTCACTTTCAGGTCGCGCGAGAAGACGAATAACATTCGCAACTGATGTTTTCGAAATGCACGTATTCCTTTGACGATTTTTCCACGTCCGCAACTCAGGGCTGAAAGGGAGGGATGCGAGAGGACGACAAAAAGGGCAAGGGAACGTCGTTGGGGGAAAAATCGAGCGGGAAAACAAGTGCTGCCCCAGATTACGGAATTATCGCTCCGGCTTTTTTTTCTTCCTGCTCGGCTTTGCCTTTTTTCCGGAGGTATGTGTACGTACACAACATCAACGTATAGTTAGCAGGTCACGAGCTTATGAAATGAGCAGTGGTTGAAGGACGAAGCATCGGGAACTTGTTGTGACAATTAGTTTTTTTCTCTTGTTTCTCAACCGGATTTTGCTACTTTCTTTTGCTCTTCTTTCATCTGTCCTTAGAGTTTTTCTGCGCCTGTTATATGATATTTTTTTCAATTTTTCAATGTAACCCGAAAACATTTTAGCTGCACACAAAAGGAAAATAATAAATTAAAGCTTCCTATTGGTATACTGGTAATTGACCTCGTGAACTTTTAGTTGAGAAAAATTGAAATTCAATGCACATATTTCAACATCATCATCTATTAAATATTTTTTTGCATTTCATGTCATCGTTTTTTATTCCGACTATCATTTAATTTAGTCCCAAATACAAAATTTTTTTTGCACACAGTGTAGAAGAAAAAACTTTTGAAACAAACGCATGAGCAGTGTCGATTGTATTTTCTCGGTTGTTGCACACATAAACTTTAAGTTGGAGCGCTTTTGTTGAATAATGTAACAATCAAGGCTCTAAGTAGGATCACTTTAAAAAGTAGAAGGTACATGAGAGTGCATTAACCAAAGTTTATTAAAAATAAAAATAACTCGGGGAATATTTTACAAGATTATTAAAAAGTGAAAAATGTTTTATAGCATTAAAGGATGGAAAAACTCAAATTTACTGCATGCCTGAAAATTGCATCGTATTTTTTGAAAAATGGGCCAAGAAATTTCTATGGGTCACTCCTGGGCACGGACCACTGCTATCTTGCACGTCCTTCGTGCACGTAACGTAAGGCGGGAAAGTTGAGTTTCGCTCTTCAAATTGCGCAAAATTTAGAAGACTACAAAATAATAAACGGCGGTTGAACGTTTCGTGCCTTATCACAACTCTTACGTGAGAAATATCTACAAGTAATCTAAGTTTTTTCGTAATCATTTAAAAGTCATTCGTTGTAAAACAGCTCTAGGATAAACATTAAAAATACCTGCCCTCACAAAAATCCATTCGAGTTTTTCCGAGTCCCATTCTTTTTTCCACAAGCCTCGCAGTTCCGTTCGAATAATTTCATCATACTCCCGAGCACCAATACCCAGCACTCTACACCGGTACGGCGTGTGTACACGAATCCTTTTTTTTTTTTCCCCCCAACCCCTTTGAAAAATCACTTTGCGTGCCACGAGCTTTTATAGAGCCATTAAATTGACGAGTAGGGCACGGGACAATGGGAAAACAGAGCAACGAAAGGCCAGCGATCGGAAACCGAGAAGAAAAGCCCTGCCGTGCGCGCGAAAGTCAAACCCTGGGACCTTTACGTTTTTCCTCTCTCTCTCGATTGTCCTGTCCCTTTTTTACCAGACAATACAGCATAAAAAACGCAATAAAAGAGCCAGCCTTGAAAAAAAAAAAAAAAAAAAAATTGGCGCCGCACCACTGATATTTATAAAATGAGAAAAAAAAAAAAACAACAAACCACTCCCCCAACCCCCGCTGCTACCAAAAAAGAAAACTGTAATCCAGGCAAAGCGGTCTCACCGACACTGAGAGAACTAGAATAATAAAAATTATTCCAGTAGAAATTACTGTTCCCACTCATGATGCCAGAATGAAAAAAGCTCACCTACGATTTTCAAGCAACATATTAATCATTTTCATCACTCCAACGCTACTATTTTTCCCCTTTCCAAGTGTAATTTCAACTTTTAAACCGCAAATTTTGCCCTTCGACCGGTAATTTTTCTCATTCTGGCACGACAAGTCCGGTTGTTTACCATACGCGGGACGATCGATTTTCGCTGAAATTTCTCCACAATTTTGATAACGTCTCGGTGCACCCAAAACAGAAACACCCTTGCAACCGAAAGCTCGTCGGCTACCTCCCGCGAGGCCGGGGGTTTCTAATGCGTTACGCAGTGCGGCAATCCACCCCCGCACGTACGTTCGGCTCGGCTTTCGCCGCGCATCGAGAACGGACGCGCTCGCGTTGCGGCCGATGAAAAATGGGGTGCCGTTTCGAGCGCGCGTCGGGAGCACCGAAGGAGGGGGGGGAGCCTTCTGGAATCGGCCGAGCGAGTTTTCGCGGGCGGAGGAACGGGTCGGCGGCCGGGCCGCGGGGATGAATACGCGCGGGGCGAGCGGGTGAAATTGAAAAATGACCGGGTGCTCGGAGGAGGAGAGGAAGGGTTGCCGGTGGTCCTGGAGGAGCCGGGGAGATTGAGACGCGACTCACGGGGGCTTATTTTTATACTTTCGCAGTATTTGCGGGTATTTAGTCGAGGAGTGTACTTTTTGGGATTTGAGAATTCGAAACCTCCGGGTATTCATCACCCTTGTCGTTTTTTTCGAAAAAAAATTATTTTCCTGCAAAAGATGACAGAGAACACTGGAAAATCGGCAAGCAAAAGATTTGAAAAGTTAAAAAATTTTTTTTTGCACTGATTTTACTCTAAAACTGTTGACTTTGGAAACAAATGCTCAAGAATATTTTTTTTTTTTGGGTTCAAAGAATTTGAATGTAATTTTTTTTAGTTAAATTCTTATACATGTACATACCTATCTATGAAAAACTGTCCAACTTCAATACAATTCCCAGATTGACGTTTTCTCCAAAAGTGTTTTTTAAGATTCTAATTCACGGACTCTCGTTAACTTGATAACTAAAAAATACCAGAGTTTTTTCAATTAACCCTAAAGAATCACGCTCGTCCTCGCACAGGCTACTTATTGCAGGCTAAAAAAAAAAAAACGAAAAGAAAAAAAAAAATTAAAAAACAAACTGAAGAACAGTGGGAAAAAAAGAAAGATACAAATCACTCGCCAAGGCGACCTAATTGCCGCGGCATTATGACCCAATAGCCCCGAAAATTCGGCTCGGCCGGAACGAGGTCAGCGAGCCCCCGCAGGAGATACCAGCACACACACACACACACACACACACACACACACACACACACACACTACACACACACACTGAGAGAGAGAGAGAGAGAGAGAGAGAGAGAGAAAGAGAGGGAGAGAGAGGGAGGGAGAAGAGGAGGCCGAGGAGGAAAAAAAGGAATATCCTTCCCGCGTGCCACATATCCGCAGCGTGTCTGGCGATACAAAAAGAGGTCCGAGACACCGAGAGAAAACGGGATGAAAAAAAGAGCAATCATCGCGCCTGCGGGGGAAGAAGGGGTACGGAAAAAAGTGAGCCCACGGGCATCTGGTTTGAAGGGGAGAGGCCGAACGTTGGGGCTGCGGGTATGTGCACGCGTACGCTCGAGGCTGGAGGGATGTACTAGCTTTTTCGGAAAAGTGTACGTCGTCGTCCCTTGTACGAAAGATATTACGGTTTGAGCTTCTAATGACGAATAATAATATGAATATGTCTTGGAGTGCCATCGTACGTGTCGAGCTTCAATACAAATTTTGTCCTATTATTGATTGCATCGATCGATACGTGCAAAAGTCAGATCGAATTAATTGTCCTCGGAATCATATCCTTATTCCCCGGAATTTAGGCCCAATTTGGTTCTGTTCCTGAGGATCAATGATACTCCGGGCACTCAAATAGCCGTAACAGAGTGTCCCCGTACGTACACCCGAAAATCTGCCTACCACTAGAGTACATCGCGCGCTCGCACACAGAGAGCCAGGACATTAGCTGTATCGTTAGGAAAGGGTATGCTAAGATGGCTGGCTGCTGAATTTAAAGTCCCGTGGTCTTGCCCCTCTCCCGCTCCCTTTTGTTTTTTATGGCTACGTATGTACATCTATACAGGTGGGGAACGATGGAATTAAGCGGTCGCCTCTTAGTCTGATAAGTTTTCCCGGGGACGGAACAACTACCGGCTACGGCGAGGTGCGGTGCGGCGGTATGGTAAGTAAAGGGGTGGGGGGAGGAGGATGCGGGAGTGTTTTTCTATTATCACGAGGAAGGCAGGGAGAGAGAGGGAGGGGAAGTGGCCAGCCGGTGCTGCGTTTTTTGCACAAAGTGTTTTTACGTAGTCGCACGGATTTTTCTTAATTTATGCCCGCAGCCCCCTTCTATCGATCTTCCCCCGCCCCGTGCTCTGGGCTTTTTCTTTGTATTGTATTTTTTCGTCCTTGTTTTTCCTCGGTCGGTGCGGGGAGCCAATCGAGGGGGGCTTTCGGGGAGCTGGGGTTTGTTGGGGAGATCGGTGGTGCTGTAACTTGTGTTTTTTTTTTTCTGAGTCCGTGCGATTGTTCGTTTTGTTGTTTTATGTTGATTCATTGTTTCATACTGAAGACGTGTTCTTGAACGGAATTTCGTTCGGACATTATATCGACTGGTCGAGATAATATTTTACGTGATTCGGAAACTAGTTACTTACAAAATAAATTCGCAAATACATTGATTTCCTAAATTGTCGATATTTATCAGTTGAAGTTTGTTTACTTATTGTGTCTCTGTACCTACTAAATCAACCTACAAATCGTCTAATTCGCAGTGATTTATGTTTGCTTCTAAGTCCATAAGATCCATACAGAAATTCCTTCCTAGCCTGATAATTAAATACAAGAGTCAATTCGTTAAATGATAAATATTTTAATAAAAACGTATTTAACGAATATAAATGAAACTAAATAAAAGGTTTGTATATCAAAAGAGTGATGCAATGTTACGAATTACAAGTTATAAATTCAATGAAAATTTCCATCGAGAAGATTGAAATAGGAATCATTGTAAATGTTTTTCAAACATCATAGAACTTATGTATTTTCAGTATTTTACCCTGTGATAGATCTGTTTTAAAATAAATTGAAATTGTATTTAGCTTGAAGCATGGAACGTAGAATCAAAAAATTTTTTTAAAAATAATTTCAATGATTCATCAGTGTTAACTACATTATTTGTATTCTGTAACCAACAACAGCTTCTTTTCTTAAGTTCACCCACTGCTTAATTTACAAATTTACTTTCAACGTACACACCAACCTCACCCCCATCCCCGAGCATTACCACAACAGTCCACCGCCCCAGCAGTTGACCCGAAAGCCCATCGTCCAGATCAGAAACCGCCCTCCAAATCCCCGACACCCCACTCAACATACTCCTCACGAACCCACCGCCGACCATTTCCATCCCGACGTAAACCCCCTCTTTCTCGCGCGCGATGTAATCGGATCAGTCAACCTACCTACCCGTGGCTCCGGCCGAAGACACTCTTCCCCCGCAAAAATACCCGCCGGAAGGGCAAACTCTCAGTCAGCGTTTCGCGTCTCCGTGTGTCCACACACGCGCGCGCCGCGGTACGTCGTCGTGTGTCGATCGGGTCTCGGTTTCACGCCCAGATTGCAGTGGCCGGGCGACACGCTATACGTCAGCCTCCCCTGCGAGCGGGCGTCGTGGGGATTTCGAAACGCTACACGGGGTCCCGTTGCTAATCGCGGCCGGTATACCGGAGGGTGAGAGTCGTTCGGAAAAGTGCGGTGGACCGTTTCGCTTTACTGCATGGCGTGTCACGATCGCCCGCGCGCGCGCGCGCCGGGCTTGATAAGGTTGGCTCTGGGTGTAATGCTGGGGTGTTGGTTTTTCTTTCTGCAGCTGCTTTCCTGACGGGGACGGAATTTTTTTTGCGAGATTTTATTTAATTGGATGTCAGTGAAGGGGTAAATGGAAACTCAAGATTTTTTACTTGCTTGTAGGTATCGTTAGTTAGAAAACATTTTTGGAACGACAAAAATGCTTGTATGTATTGCACTTACACTGTTTTTTTATTAAAAACTTGGGGATCGGCAACGACAAATATTAAACATGGATCAGATTAACTTTGATTAATTCATCTGTAAAAGGCGCGTCTTACCTCACTCCACTGTTTCTACTTAATTTTTCTCAAGGCTCTGCTCGTTGATGCTTCGTCTTACCTCACTCGACTGTTTCTACTTAATTTTGCTCAATGTAGTAGTCATGCTCATGTCTGAAAATTAAATAATTAGAATTATACATGCGTCCATTATCAAACTCAAAAGTAATTTTTCACTTTCGTGAGTTATTTTACCAAAAAACATTTTCCACAGTAAAAATGTATCCCTACAATTTTCTAAATATCATTTTTAAATTTAATTTTCAATTTCTCCTCTTATTTCCTAGACTAATTTTTTATGTACGCGTCATGTTGTTCCACTTTTCATCCCATCCATATTACGATATGCACGATCCGTCATACAAGCGTATCATCCACCCAAACCTCCCTATCTCGACCGACAAACCGCACCCGCACTCCCCCAAAGGCGCAAACGAATCTCGAGATCCCTCGCCACCAACTTCCCGAAACTTTTTCCCCGAGCACTCTTTTCTCCGCGACTAACAAAAGGAAAGAAAAATCTTCGCATCTTATCGCCCGGGAGCTAGGAATAAAATTAACAAGGTACCTCTCTCGTATTGGAGGAACTTTCCGCTGCACTCGCGATAAAAAAAAGAAGAAAAAAAGATGGGCCCGGTAATCCCGGCGATCGCGTCGATATTCAAATTCCGAAAACTTCTGTGCACGCTCGCGCGGTGACCCACGTGACCGAGCTTGCGGGAGAGGGAGCTTTTTGCTCCGTAACTTTCTTTAATTCTCTCCGTCGGGAAAAGTCCGGAGCTGAGAGGTGAAAAAACAAGGGCCAGATTGATGGGCGATAGTGCGGGAGAGTAGGGGAGAAATGGATGGATTTCCATGCGTTGGTATACGACGTGGAAACAGAACGTGCTTTTAGAAAGGGGGGGAGGTGAACGTTGATAATGGAGGGCGTGTGATTTTTTGGCAGGGGAAATTTGGAGAAAAAAATCGTTGGTCTCAGCGGGGATGATTTGGGCGACGGGTAGAGTAATATCGTGTCAGTAGAACGGGTCAATATTGGGTCGGACGCGCGTCGAGTGTGCGCTTGCATGCTTGGTCGAGGAGAAATCATTAATCGTTGGATGCCAGTTGTGCATTATTTATGTGGGCTCTCTTTAGTTTTGATGCGAGAAAACGTGGTACACGTGAATGGATGATTGCGGCTTACGTGCGAATATATATATGTGTGGGTATTAATGCATGACGCAGCAATTTTTTCCATTTTTCTTTCGGGCTCTGGATGAGGTATCACTTATGTTTTCTTGTACAAGGGAAGCTTTACGATGGATGAATAACAAAATGCTGTGATTAAATGAATTTCGGGGATCTGTTTTCTGTACCTTACACAATAGTAGCTGAAGTACATTAGTCTCTTGAAAAATATGTTTGCCCGAATGCGTGTGTGCATACGTGTCTGTATGTCTGATGAGTTACATCTCGGGATTTAGTATACTGTTGTACATTAAATCAGGATTGTTTATTTCTTGTTTTCCGGTATCCAGACACTGAGAAATGAAACCGTATTTTTATTTATCATGGTTGTTCAATTTTTCGATGGCTCTTTTTATCACCCATGGACAGCCAAAATTTTGTCAAGATACGTTTATGAATTGAAAAAAAAAGTTTATTGTAAACACTTACTTGAATATCGTGTGAAGCAATAGTAACTTTTCAAGGATCAAAAGAACAATGGGATGGATAAACATCTACAAATAAGCGATTTATAAAATGTGCGGAATAATTTGGGCAAGTAGCTGGTACTATGAAAAGGGCAATGCCGTAAAACATCCGTCATGACAGCTGATACGACATATCAAGTTTAAATAATTAATAATATTATTGATAAAAAAGCTTGTTTCTGTTACGAGCTGACACAAGAACTTTATAAAATGGATCATCATTTAACGATCACCAAAAAAAAATCGTTCCTTTGTTCATCCAAAAAAATCACTACAAATTTTCAAGAAAGCAGCGACAGAGGCGATCCCTCACTCGCCCCATCCGTCACACCCGAAAAACTTTACTCCCCGCCGGCAGCCATTCCCGCGCCCGATTACACTGCGACCCGCGTTCCACACCGCAAATATCCCCAAAAAGTGCGCGCCATTTAATAAAGTTCGAACAATATACGTCGCAACGCGCATACATCCTCTAGCAGCGCCATTGCCGAAAATTCCGACCATAAACTTTTCATCGCCTCGTTCCACATGGATCGAAAAATCGCACGCAACTTCGTTCGGCAAATCAAAGGTCCGCTCGGGCGCGAAATTCCTGGGACTTCGCGTCTGCGTGCGTCCCTTCGGTTTTCATCAACTCCCAACTCGTCGGATGATCCTTAATATATTTTTTGTGCATGCAAAGCTCTTCGTCGTTTTTGTGCGTACGAGCTTTGGTGACCAAAAAAAAAGCTCAGCTCGGAACTTCAAAGGGGTAAAGAAATTTATCGGCTGACAGCCCATCAAGAGCGATATCAAATTATACCACGTAGGTTAGGTACTGGGTTGGCGTCAAACATTGAGGTCAGTGCGGTTCGGGGCAGGGGGGGAAGGGGGAAAGGGAGGCTTCGTCAGCAAACTGTTGGTACACGACACATTGTTGTCGAGGTCAAGGGGCTTGTGTGTCGCCGGGGCTATCTCGACGAGCCGCCGATGCGCATCGGCGTCAATAAACTGGCAGTCATTTCGCGGTGAATCGATATTTATGTAGGCTCCCGTTACGCAAAGAGCGCCGTTGGGTGTTGCGGAGATTTTTTCTTCTTCTATTTTTCATGATACGATCGATACGAAAGTGATTAGTTGTGTTGGTGTTTTTTTTTTGTTTGAGTGTTATTGAATTTATGATTGAAGACGAGATACGATGAGAAAGATAGGTGGATTTTAATCGAGCTGATTATATTTGATCAATATATTTTCTAAGAATGTGGACGATGTATGTATTTCAGTTTTAAGAGCGAAATGCTTGGTGTTAAATTATAACTAATCGAATAGTATTGCGTTATCAGGGGTTGAATTCAAAAAAATTGGTTTTATATTTTTTTATGTAATTGTATGATCATTCTATGATATTATTTATTCGTGTAAATATATTGCAAATACTTCAATCATTGCGAATAAATAATAATGATTTAACGACGATATTGAATTATTATAAATTAAATTAGATTTTTTTTATCAATTTTTATTATTTGTATTATTTTATCATGATTAAATATTATGTATGTACATAAAATAATGTTGCCCTCAATATTGAAATATGTATAGGATGACCATCGTTGACAAATATTTATTTCCCAGGACGAAATATTTATTAAACTTTCCACATGGCGGTAGAAAAATTTTTATCGAGAAATAAAATGGCATTTTTTGGCGATCCAACTAAAAAAGGAGCAGGAAAAAGGAGAGATTCTTTTAAGCACATACAGTGCATGAACTTCATCCGAGCAATGTTCTCGGTGCGAAGCAACTTTTTTACTGCAGCGCTTTGAGAGAGCGAGAGGAGGAAAAAAAAGAGAAAACAGACTCGGAGAGGCCTTTTGAGAAAAAGCACGCGTCTGCGGGGGGAAACAGTTGAATCGCTCGAGCGGGAAAACGAAAGAGTTATCCGGGAATCGTTGGACACTCCGTGCAAGACTGCGCTCGTTCTCTTC
>JAPYYV010024326.1:0-12909 GCA_030522625.1 Copidosoma aretas
ACGCGACTCGAGCGGAAGCCTTTATGCCCTTGTGCGCACTTTGTGCCCTTCGAGTACTTTCTGCCCACGGGCCGAAAGTTTTTTCGGCCCTCCAAGGAGTAGGGCCTAGGGCAGAAAGTCTCGGCGGGCACAAAGTGCACCCGCGGGCACAAAGTGCCACTTTCCGCTCTAGTGGCGTAATGTACTATTGTTGTGTTGCACGATAGCTCTGATGGAAAATAGTAAAACCATTAAGATGCGTTTGAGGCTGTATATTCCATGTATACCTCGGATTTTAGTAAAACCTCGTGACATCATTCGAGTGCAAAAGAGGCAGCACGATAGCACTGTCTCGATCGCGCTCACAAAATGTGATGTCACGGTGTATGGAAAGTACCTCCACTTTTCTCTATTTTTCCCGCTGTACTCTAATAAAACGGCGATAATGATAAAGTTCCACTGGGTCGATTTACACGCGCGTAGTAACGTATCCGGCGATTTTGATACCTCGTAAACAATATGAAAGTGAAGCGATCGGTGACTCAGAGATTGTCGATCAGTTTTTTTCAGGAACTTTTACATAATATTATAAGCGTGTGTGTAGGTGATGCATGTATATATATATATATTGGATAAATAGCAGGCAACATCAGAACGTCCCGATGCGCGCGGATGCGCCCATTCAGCGAAAAAGAGGCGCGCTTCCTCCCGGGGATTTTTTTTTGCGTTTGTAAAGGTTCTCTCGTTTCTTTTGTTCCCAACGGCGGGTCGCAGTCGTCCGCGCGCTTAGAACTATCGTTTCGCGCGATCTGTTAGTTTTTTTCATAATTGGTCGTCGTAAAAGAGTTGCATGTTGAATTTGTCGAAGGTTTTTCGAATAATTGTTTTTTTTTTTTTTATTTTTATTTTGTGTTGCAAAATCTACTTTCTTCGTGATCAATTAACTTCACGCCGTACCTGTCCCTTTCTTTCTAGCTACTATTTATAGATACCTCGATTTATGTACTCACTCGCTTTATACACGACAAGAAGTCCAGGCTTATCAGCTTGGCATTCCCTTATAGTCCAGTGTTCGCAAACCGTTCTGTTATCATCCAAGTATATAGCAATACACTTCAATCCCGTTAATGTTCAAGCCAAATTAAATACACGTAATCGGACGTTACATCTGAAATCCGAGGACTCAGACAGAAGGCTTCGATCAAAAAATTTCACCATCGCGTATTCTATTGCTGATGGAATCTTATCGCGGGAGAGCACGAGTACATAATTTTCTCGCGCAACTTTGATGATTACAAGTTTGTATACTGAAACGCGAGAATGCACGTGCTGTTTCGGAACATGCACGAGTCCGTGTAAAAATCAATACGATTGTACAAAAAATAAAAATTTATCTCCCATGCACATTATCATCGCCGCGGTTTATCTCTAGTCGCACTCCACTTTTGAGGCGTCTTTTTTCATGCGATCTTGAAACAACTTAGTATTTGGAGTGGATCATTGTGTATATGTGTACTGTATACAGACAGACACAACTGTGCAATCGCACTCGAAGGCGCGATACACTTGTTATAAGTACAGCCAGCAGCATCTGTCTGCGAATATAGTCGACAATAGAACGAGATTATTGACGATTCTTACGACTCGCGGGACTACTCTCTCGAATGCGCATTTTATACCTATACTCTACTCCTCTCGCCTTCCGTGCTCACCGTATAATCTGATTTATTTTCGAGATCGACATTTTGACGTCGACAGAGATGAATTTTATTTATTATTTACACAGGATCAAGGAGAAGATGTAGACTGTTTTCCGTACGGTCGATTGTTCATAAAAAATGTGTTTAAGTATGTATGAATAACTTTTACATTCTCAACAATAGCTTGTCGACCTGCTATAAGAATCATAATGAATTATTGATGAATAAAATTTCCTTTTCATATTTAATTTACACAGGAGCGAGAGGAGGGTCCAACGAGCTATATTTGGAAAATCCGAATCGTATATTCTTTTTTTAATAAAGACGATGAATTTGATTGTTGTTTTCCGTCAATGTTTCGCGTATCGTATATTTTTGTTTGCGCGTTAAAATTAAAATAAGTCGCGAAGAATTATCATGTATTTTTCGGTTGTTTGAAAATATTTCTCGCCACAGACGTGGCTTTGGGTTAGATCCAGTCCTTTTCCGCCAAAAGCACCGTGATTTAATGTAAGGAACCTACTTATTTAACGCAAAGATAGCAATGCTTCGCAAATCGACTCGAAAAATTTATGAATCGAAATTTATGAAGTGACTAATAAAATAAAACCTATGAAAATGCGACCGAAAAACGATTTTTGTTTTCATTTAAAAAAAAAAAAGCCCACTTTGTATTTGGAGTCCAACCCCCCTCGTAAATCCGCCCTCAATAACGACTCAACTCGGAAAAATAATAACAGTCTCAGGGACGGATTTCTCATACACAGAACCCACGTATTATCCCGCGGTCGCGGCTCTGTAAATATGAATATTTAAATATATGGCGTCTCTTCGTTGCTGAAGCTGTTTATTACTGGTGGCCCCGCTGGAGGAGCGAAAATAAGACTGAATGAATCGCACACGTGCAGACGTATAATATATTCAGTGCTGCTTTTATCACGAGTATACGTGTACATGCGCACTTACATGTGCGTATATGCACGATGTGAAAGAGCTGAGGTTCATCGACAGTTCGACACCTTGTGTGAAAAGCGATTCTATTTTATTTAAATCCAGGTACATGTAATAGTATAGTGTATGTGTGTTTACTTTTTTTTCTGACAAGATCGTGTCTGATATCTGCTGATTTCTAGAAATGTATTTAATTTTTTTTTCCGCAAAATTTTTTGTGTCAGTTTTTAAGACGACGTGCATTAGTTCATTACTGCTGCGATGATGGTTCTTTCCTCCACTTTCGAGCTTCAGTGGTAAATCAGGTGCGTTCTATTTTAGCAACGTGTTGACGATTTTATAATACTATTTTTTGGCAAAATAGCATGGTTTATAAGGATATACGCGTTTCAATTTGAATGTGTTCCAATACTCGTATTACGTCAATATAATATAGCTCAAATTTAAATGCAGCTCCACGAGAACGTTTAGTAAAATACGAAATTTTCTTTTGTTAAATAAAAAAATACTTAGCCCTCTTATTTTATTCCCAACGCGAGTTAAACGAACAGTCAAATTATTTGAAGATTGATATTATACAAATGGCATATATTACGTTGGTCTTAAAAAATTTTAAAAAAAAGTTCCATCACTCGTTTTATCATTAGCCTGAGTTAACTATATGTACATATAATATTTTTTAAAAGAATGCACAAAAAACATTGTTTCCGTAATAATTTTTGAATACAAAAATAAAATAAAAATATAATTGAATGAACGCATCATACGTATGATTTGTATTTAATACAATTAAAAAATTTTTTTCAATAACATATTTCAATGAACACCAAAATTATTACTTCATCGTATCCACATATGATACTTTGAAAAAAATTCTGCTATATTTTATGCCAATATTCATGTAAAAAAAAAACATTTTCTTCAGACGATACACAAAAAAAAACTACGCGTCACTTGTAAAACGTCTGCTCTTCTTGATAAGTCTATACCGTCGTGTCGTATATCGTCGCTACGAATTTAGTTTCGCGAAGGTAAAAGGCACCAAATGCCATCTGGCACTTGGCCAACTGTTCCACCTTTTTAGCGGAAAATCGAAAATGACTCGAGACTCTCTCGAGTGAACAGAACGTGACGCACACGAAGTCTCCCTTTCTCTCTCGTCTAATTACGACACCTTTTTTTTTCAATATTGCGGTACTTTTATGATCCTTTTTTTTTTTTTTTTTTTTTTTTTTTTTTTTTTTTTCTTTTTTTTTTTTTTTTTTTTTTTTTTTTTTTTTTTTTTTTTTTTTTTTTTTTTTTTTTTTTCTTGAATTTTGGTATGTTTTATCAATATTTCTGTAATTATATTTGACTAATCCATTACTTGGTTTCAATGTTTTCAAGCTTTTTTTGAAAGTACACAAAGAAAAAAATGTCTAGAATTCAAACGGTTATGAAATAATTCGTATGCTATATGTATGTACATACATGACATGGAATGGGATACCAATATGTCAATGAGGAAGTACATAATGCTGACGATACAAATTTTTTTCTTAAATACAACCAAAGACTAATATCCTCTCTGAACGGGAATCCGATAATACACATCTATTGGCTCTCATCAATTTTTAATTGCTTCGTTTCACGCTTCATGTGTCAGAATCGCTGCACTACCGCCTCTTTCAATTACAAGACTGAACGAGACTGGATATTGAATATTGAATACGCGTCTGTAAATATCGCGAAAAAGCTTTTATGAAACACCCGCAGCCTCGCCTGCAGCCCTTATTTTTACACGAATTTAAACTTTTCGAAAAATGTATCCAACAATTTTTTCCTCTCTCTTAAAGAGCGAACTCCCTTTTTTTTCCCCCGCTATTATATCGCTAAAAATTCTATCAAAGGCACTTCCCGTCCACTTACCCTCTTGACGGATAGGTCGATCGTTTTGCGTCACACGTGTTTGTGTTTGTATAAAGTCAAGCCGAGTCAAGCCGCTCCATCGCGCTCATGGCTATAACTAAACGTACAACGTTCCTTGCCTTTGTCAACCATCGGGCTGGAATCTTATTTTTTAGACTCCTATCCTGCACAAGTTTCGCTCTTCACTTGTGAAATTCAAGTTTTCAGGCAATACTTTTCAATTCAAATGAGTTAAATGTTTTGTCAGTCAAAAAAGCTCGCAAAAAAGGACCTGTGTACGAAAAATCGACGAGTGTAAAACAATTCGAGATCGATGATAATAGTGCGAAAGAAGAAAACCTCATCATCCCGGCACAAAATGCATGCATGTTTCCCGCAACCCAAACTGCCGCGCACAAAACGGCGAACAATGGCCGCGTTCTCTCATCGTCCAAAATAACTTTTTTCTCCCTCCGAACTTTCAACCCCTTCTCCGCCAACCTCCGCAGTCATTAGGACCCACCCACCTATACATAAGTAATATACTCTGCACGTGCACGCGCGTTGAAAAAGAAGTCCCCCCCCCCCCCCCGGGAACATTTACAGCTCATTATAAGTACAACATGCCCCGCACTTTTCCAAAAGCCCCTGCGGCCCATCATCAGCTGCAGTACTGTACCCAGGCTAAGTTTAGTACCTGTCCCCGAGCCTGCGCCTGTATTAGATGCACGTTATAACAAGAGGAGTCGCGACCGCATGCCAAGTGGTCTTGTTGCGCTCGAGTCGTTCCTATAATATACTTATAGGGTATACGTACTGTATAGGCACCTCATGCATTTGTTCGGAAAAGAAAGTGGAGGGTGGTTGTGCAGACGACGACGAGATTGACGAGAGAGAGAGAGAGAGAGAGGCGCACGTGCGGTGCGCGCATTATACGCGGCCAATCTGCGTCTTTCTTTCGCCCTGAATCGCGAGATGATGCTCTTCGTCCCTTTGAATCGACACAATGAGCGCGCAATCGCCTGGACATTTATTGTCTCGTCTCCGTTTAGGCGCATTAGACGCGCAGTCACGTGCCGACTTTTATTCGATTTTTTTTTTTTTTTTTTTCTTTCGTCCACGTGTTTTCAGGCACTACTTGTGAGCGTTCAACTTTGGCAGGGTGATGCGTTCGATGTAGTCGTGGTTGCTGTGAGAAAACAGCCAGGGTGTTTTTCGGGACGGTTTCGTTTCTGATTTATTTCGTTTCGACGTAATCTTTTTGCAAAGAACTCGAATTTGATGGGCTTTTGAAGATGTCATCTAGGTAAACTATAATACATACATAAGAAGACAATTGGGGCGCAAGAAGTTTCGTTGATAATTGGATCGAATTTCCATTTCCAGCATTGTAATTTTTATATACAGACGATTCTGAAGAATTTCTTGAGAATACTTAAGTAAAGTCGAATCAATTAATTAGTCCCAGTACTTATTGGCGTCTCAGTGAATAAAGTGAGTTATCAAATTTTAGCTCTTTTCAATCCATTCGACTAAGCATTATACTCTTGACAGTTCTTTTGGCAAGACTGCTGCACAAAAGCACCTTATATTTTTACCAGAACCGAAATTTAAATCATTTATTGAGTCGTATTTTTCTTTTTTTGTATAAAAAATTTTGACCTGACATTAGGGTGGTCCGAGTATTTTGCATTATACATGGATGTGTAATAACGTTTGAAGACTTACTTAAGTATGATTATCATACGATTAAACCCAACATTGATAGATACCTTCGTCTCCATATTAGAATATTACATAGAACGAAAATTTCCAACACTCTTATGATCAAGTTTCGATTAAAAAAAATCGAAAAAAATTATACAAGTCATGAATTCAGCCACTTGCTAAAATTATGATAATTAAGTCTTGCACCAAATTCGTCAGATCACACGCGCGTTTTTTATCTTTTCCACCAACACAATAATAATAATAATATAATAATAATAATAGAAATACACAAAAAATCTCTGCACATCTCCTCCCCCTATGCACCAATCATTAAACAAAAACTTTAACTCTCTATTCGCAGTTAACACCACCAGCAGAGCTGAGGAAGCCACGTTCGCCGCATGGGTGCCTGGGCTGACAATCGCGCCGCCTCGGTGGTAGAGGAGGAGGAGGAGGAGGAGGAGGAGGTGGTGGTGGTGGCTACTCCAAAAAGACCATCATCATCATCATCGCCGTCGTCGTCGCCGTCATCGTCGTCATCGAGATCGGCGCGCAAACGACGTTCCAAGCAGCAACGACCGAACAGTAGACGGGCATCGACAAAACGACAGAACCAGCAGTCGCCGAGGAGGCTTGGCACCGTCGGCGATGACGTCGACGCCGATCGCGTCTGCTTCAACAGATTGTCACCTCTGCGCCGACAGTTCGCCAGACAGCTGTACGAGTGGCCCGCTCTCTTACCCGTACTAAGGACGAAAAACCACTGTTAATTACTCACTTTGTGTTCTATCGAGCGTATATTTTCTCATTGCGCGCGTCGAGTGTAAATTAATTGATTGATTAATTATTGATCATAATAATATGCATGATAATAATAGTGATAAATCAAAGTGCGCGTGAGTGCCGGGTGTATCGTGAAAAATGGCCGACTGGACTATACTGAACGGCTGCGAGCCCGGGACCGACGACCTCGACCACCAAGACACCACCACCACCGCAGCCGCCGGCACAACAGGTAACAACAACAACAACACCCGCCGTGGTATCCTGACGCGCCAGCGTTCCCGCGAACCGACGCGCAAGGACGACGCCTCCCTGGCCCGGCGATCCCTGAGCGCCGGCCGGCGAAGCACCAACAACAACAGCGACGAGCACGACGACCTCGTGAGCATGCTGACGAGCGAGGAGAGCCTCGTGCCCTTCGCCAGCAGCACCAAGCTCGGCCACAGCAACGACCCCGACAACGGCGGCGACGCCGAGACCGGCGAGTCGGCGCTGCTGGAGCGCGGCAACAACGGCAGGCCGGCCGGCGAGGAGACCGGCGCCCAGATCCGGAGGGACGCCCGGCTCGAGCTGCTGCGGGAGCTGGCAGGGACAGGAAACACCGGCCAAAAACTCCTGGCGAACGGTGGCAAACCGGAGCAGCAGCAGCAGCAGCAGCACCACGTGCAGTTCAACCGGAACCTTCTCAACGCGGCCGGCGACGGCAAGGGTGCAAAGACGAAGGACAAGTCGTCGTCGAGGGCCAGTCCGTCGATATCCACGTCCTCGTCGACTCCGTCGGGCAGCTCGGAGGACAACAGCAGCAGCAGCCTCGAGGAGCAGCTGACCGAGGCCCGGGCCCCGGACGGCGGCTACGGCTGGGTCGTCGTCGCCGCGGCGTTCATGGTCAACCTGATAGCCGACGGCATAACCTTCTCCTTCGGCGTGATCTACCACGAGTTCCTCAAGTACTTTGGCGAGGGCAAGGCGACGACATCCTGGATCGGCTCGCTCTTCATGGCCATGCCCCTGCTCTCGGGGCCGATCGCCAGCTTTCTCACGGACAGATACGGCTGCCGCAGGGTCACGATAGCGGGAAGCGTGCTGGCGACCTCGGGCTTCGTCATCAGCTACTTCGCGACCAGTCTGGAGATGCTGGTGCTGACCTTCGGGGTGCTCGCGGGTTTCGGGCTGTCGCTCTGCTTCGTCGCGGCGGTGGTCATAGTGGCCTACTACTTCGAGAAGCGGCGGTCTTTCGCGACCGGCCTGTCGGTATGCGGCAGCGGTATAGGGACGTTCATCTTTCCCCCGCTGATCCAGAGGCTGCTCGTCGAGTACGGCTGGCGCGGCACGACCCTCATACTGTCCGGGCTCTTTCTCAATCTCGCGGTCTGCGGGGCCCTGATGCGCGACCTCGAGTGGACCAAGCCCAAGGCCCAGCTGCGCCGGCGGCAGGAGCAGCAGCAGCAGGAGCGCAAGCAGAGACTCAGGTTGCAGCAGCAGCAGAACAACTCGAGCGCCGACGAGTCCTTCTCGGCGAGCAGTTCGGCCAACACGGCCCAGACCCTGCAGCACGGCTGCTGCGAGCCGAGGCGCGGTGACAACGGGGACGCGGCGGAGCAGCAGCAGCAGCAGCAGCAGCAGCAGCAGCAGGATCCCGACAAGCTGTTCTCGAGCCTCGTGAGCCTGCCGACCTTCGTCAAAAACGGGGAGAAGGTGCCGCTCGAGGTGCTCGAGCTGCTCAGCGCCCGGAGGAACGTCTACAACGTTCTGGTGCAGAACTATCCGAACCTGCTGATATCCTCGAGGAGCTTCAGTGATTCGAGTGGCTTGCACGAGCCCGTGAGTCCGCCGTCGGCGAGGTTCGTGCCGGTCATCAGTCCGCTGATCACCGATGGAGCCGGGGAGAAGGGCGAGCGGGAGCGGTTGGACGAGGATCCGGTGTTTCTTCATCAGGTATTGTTTTAGTTTTTTGTGATACAGGTAGAGTTGGAACTTGTTAAAGAACAACTTGCGGAGTGGAAATCTACTCTTTCATCAAACGTTTTTGTCAGTCGTATTGTATTGCTGTTTGGGGCAATTTCACATATTTTCTCTCAGGGAACGCTGAAATCGGTGGTCAATCACCTAATCCACGTTGACTCCGTGAAATCTCAGCTCGTGTATAATAGCTTCAAGCTTACTCTTCCCCAAAGGGTCATTATGACTTGGAAGCTTATGTACTGAAAAATTGACAGTTGTTGGGAGTATCATTGTTTTTGCATTCTTCGAACGCGGATTCAGCACGTGATCGAATCAACCGGACGATTTATCACGGTTTTCAGTGTTCCGATCCTGAACGATCGGGTGCAGCTGATACCAACATGGATTCAACGCTGAAATCCACGTTGATTCAAATATTTCGCCGCGTATCATCGTCAAATAAGTATACATCCGTTTGTTCAACGTAGAACGAGCACCACGAGCACGCCGACACCCTGCCAGCCGACTGGTGGCAGCAGCGCCCCAAACTAAGCCCGGACATCGCGCTCCGGCGTTCCTCGGCCGTCGAGCATCCCCGGCGCTTCACGACCGCCTACCTAAAGGACATCCGCATGCACCGGCACTCGCTGACCTACCGCGGCGCCATGCTCAACATCAACCGCTACCGCCTGCGCGCGAGCAGCTGTCCCGACATACTGCGCAACTCCATGACGACCATAGCCAAGGAGGAGGCCGGCTACGCTGGGCTGCGCGAATTCAAGGACCTCATCGTCAACATCTTCGACCTCACGCACTTTCGCCAGCCCGTGTTCACCCTATTCGCCATCAGTAATTTTCTCCTGCACACCTGGTACGACGTGCCTTACATGTATCTCACCGACAACGCGATCGAGATGGGCTTCAGCGAGACCGAGGCCTCGTACCTCATATCCGTCATCGGGATCATGAACATGGCCGGCGAGGTGAGCTTTTTCTTCCCCCTTGTATACATTTAGCGTCAAAGAGTCCTTTCCCTTACTTCCACTCGCTTCGTTTGCTAGGGACGCATGCAGGCCGTAAGCGCCGACTTCCTTGACTTTGACCCGAATCGCGACTTCTTCCGTATGCGCGAACATATTATACGGTCGCACTGGATTTGTAATCGGATTCATAGCGCGACTAAGCCGTCCAGGTGGTGCATCGCTCTTTCTCTCCAAGGACGGGGTGACTTTTGTTTTGATGATGATGATGATGATGCCTGTGATCGAATGAATCGAGGGTCGATTTACGGAGTTGAGATTTTTACGAGGTTGTTGATCGTGTTTTTTTTAAGTACCGGTGTGTACGTTTTCTTGCTATACAGTACTTATGCAAATCGGCACTATTTTTTTTTTTTTTTTTTTTTTTTTTTTTTTTTTTTTTTTTTTTTTTTTTTTTTTTTTTTTTTTTTTTTTTTTTTTTTTTTTTTTTTTTTTTTTTATCTCCAACAGTCGTCGTGAGCTCAATCGTGTAACCTTGACTCGCACGTTATCTCTTCATCGATTTCAACTGACCTTGAGAATTTGGACTGTGCGGGAATCTGCATCGGAAATTTCGGCTTTCCTTTCGAATTCCTTTGCTTGACGAGATAAAGTAAAATGCGGCTCTTACCTTATTATAATTTTTTAACTTCGGTCGATTTGTAAAAAGACATGTGTTTTCGAGTAAAGAAAAAGATACAATAAATTTTACGAAATTCTTTCAAGTTACTGCATCAAAAAAAGATATTAACGCCACTGACTAAAAAAAAAAAAAAAAACTCTTTCACGATCCATTAATATAACAAGTAGCTAAATTTACGAAAAAGACCAAAACCATGCTGTTACCACACGAGAGAGTTGTTATTTCAAATCTATGTCGTTCACTGACAAACAGTCCTGAAGATCAAATAAAAAGTGAGGTGTAAAACGGTTTTTTTTATAATTCAAAATTATAATTTTTTTTTATTCAAACATTATATCCACCTTTCTTACTTACCAACTGACTCTAAATTATCAAATAAAAAGTTGAATTATTTTTTGACATATTAATACAATTTTCGTTGATCGAAAATATATAAGCTACTCCTGTCGAGAAGTGTCGAAAAATCCGTATCGACTCCAGATTAAATTCGCCAAGTAAAATGTTTTCCAACTAACAATGTCCCAACAGATCCTGCTGGGCTGGGTGGGCGACCGCGACTGCATCAGCGCCTCGGTGGTCTACGCCATCTGCATGGCTCTGACCGGAGCGTTCGCCGCCCTCATACCCTCCGTGATGAGGTGCTACTATTTATTAAGTGCAATTGCCGGTGCCTTTGGCTTCTTCATCGCGGCCAACTACAGTCTCACCAGCATCATACTCGTCAAGGCAATCACCATCGAACGATTCACCAACGCCTACGGCTTGCTACTCTTCGTCCAGGGTATTGCCAATCTCATGGGGCCGCCCATTGCAGGTAACATTTTTTCTTACGTCGTTCGATGAGTTTTTAAAACATCATACAGCCGTGTGGCGAGTAACGCGACGAAAGGACTATAGGCAGGCAAATATTTTGTTACTTTTTTTTAGTTCTAGTGGTTAAAACGAATTAATCTCTAGTGAAGACAATAAAAATTTTTCTCTATACCAAGATTGCGATGTACAAAGTATACATGGAGTGGAGAGAGGGCGAAAATTAAATTGCAATTTTAATTTGATCAAGTGCTCTTCCATATTGTACTATAATGTTCTTGAGTTCAAAGGCGCGACCGCCAATCGCATGGAATTAAGAATACATCTTGGAGATTTTACGAGAAGCTCTTTAAACGGTAATTTAACGTCACGCTAGATTTTTCGACGATCATTTACCATATTAGCGATATCAGAAACATTTTTTAATGAAAAGAGAGATACTCTGCACTTTTATCCAGAAATACATGGAAGAACCTCATCAAATGAAAATTAAAAATCCCACGCGAGCGTTTTATCGCTCTTTATCAAACAATAAAAACGTCTATCTGGGGACATAAAGTGTGCGTGGCACGTTAAGAAGATAATTGGCCCTCTTTTCGTATACGTATACTTGCACGGCACGAAAGGAGCGTGCAATTCTGCACTAATGTCAATAGATCTCGACGTAAAAGTTGAAATGGTAAAAATTGAACTCCGTAGAGTTCGCGGACACTATACGCCGCGGCTGACCCTGGAAACGTATAGGCCCAGGCTATACTGTATACTTATTTACTATAGGCTCTTTCTTCCTTTCAAGTTCGCGTTGTAACGATTTTCTTTCTTTCGCCCGCATGTATACGTACGTGTTGAGTAATATTTGCATATCCATACGGCTGGTCTTTCCTTTTACCGCGTGGTATCGATAATTGGTAAAAATAAATCGTTACCCAATTTGGCGAACTTGAAATTGGCCAGTTTTTTTTTAATAATGTTACAAAACTTGGTTAAACCTTTTTAATAGTTTTCTGTTTATTTTACAATTTACTCACAACAATATTATTTATTTAGTTATATAATATTGACACAGAGCATTTACATCCAGCACGTATATCGTGTAAACGCGTATAATCTCATTAGCTATGATACTTTCTCGCGCCTATTAGTTAGCTTCGACAATTTTGATCCGCAGATTCGTACACTTTTGTGTACACACACATGATTTTTCTTGTGCTCGTATGTCAAAATTGAGTAACGAAAAAAACAGACGTAAATCCCTGGACAAATGCTCGTTATTGGATTTCCCAGCTGAGTCTAGGTGGATTATTGACAAAATAAGCTCAGGATTCGTTGTTTCCCCCCCCCCCCCCTCCCCCACGTATCATCGATGACGTGACTGTGGGTTATTACAAGTACCAACGAATATAGACGCTTATAGAAGCGCACTCTCTATGTTAAGAGGTGGCGAAAAATTTCTGGGTAACATGCTCCTCTTCCTATGCTTATAGCA
>JAPYYV010024327.1:0-10596 GCA_030522625.1 Copidosoma aretas
AAATTAAAAAGTAATATTAATGTTTGTTAATTAGTTTGACTGTAAGACCGATATAAATATTTGTCTTGTTTCAACATTTACAGTCGACAAAAGTGTTATCGGTGTTTAAATCTTTAAGAATTAAAAAAAGTATAGGATGAGCTCATTTTTGGCTGCAGTACATAAGACTAGCGAAAAAAGTAAAATCCTTACTTAGGATAAGTAATCGCATTAAGAATGTTCAATGGTGTCATTTTTCGGGGGGAACGGGCAGGGGGAAAGACATGTATACATGTATACTACTGGAATGTTGGCTACGCTGCAATTAACACGTGTTTAAGTTTAGGATAGATCTCAATTGAGACATACAGTGTATACCTATATATAAAATGCCGTGTTGCCAACTCTGACCCCTACTTTCAGCTAAACGGCAAAAACTTACAATTATCATCTTTAATCATGCCTTTTTTTTTTAAATGCGTTGCAACACCCAATTTTTTTTAAAGAAAAGTGTTCCTCAGGTTTTAAGCTACGTATTGATATTTTTCGTATTTAATTCTTTTCATTTTTCATATGTCTGAAAACCCGTTTTCAACGATCTTCACGTTCTTCCTTTTCATTAATTCCAACTTTTAATCTTTGATATTTTCCAAAAAAGCGTTGCAACATGCTCTAAAAAAAAATTTTAAAAACCTATTTTGCATGAAATAATCATTTTCCCGAATTTCATCAAGTTCTCTGTAATTTTGACCGGACCATTGAAAATTCTTAAGTAAATAAAGGGGGAATATTCACGAGATTAATAAATCATAGTAGAAGAGTGCAAAATCGTAGTTTATACTGTAAGAAAAATAAAGTAATCATAATTCCAGAAAAACATTTTAAGTATCTTGTTATTTTACCTGTAAAATTCATATAATAATACGAATTTCTTCGGGCCAGAAAGTACAACTCTTGATCTATTAGTTGTATAATAGTATATGACACACATTGGCTGGTAAATGAGTAAAACTTGTTATAATGTATGTGAGAAATTATAATATATAATAAAGAATCCTGGGCTTCCCTTTGTAGAACAATACACGAATTCATTACTTTTGGCCATGGAGCGTATACGATTTCACGTGCTACTGCAGACAGAAAGTGGTTACTTTCTGGCCGCAATACGTAAAAGAGTTATCTCCATTATTGCCTGCGTTTTACTTATCTTAATAACTTTTCTAAGTTTAAGTTTAAATAAAGATAACAATGAGATTTCTAAAAATACTTTTTCTATATTTTAATAAACAATCAACGATTTGATATTCTTCATTAACAACTCATTAATGTATTGAAGTGCGGAAAGTTTACCTGCAAGACCGTGAGATTTGCCTCTTGGCTAAGAGTCAACTTCTCTGTATCACTTGGGTACGCATTGTATCGATGTTCATAGAGCCACTTTTTCAAAATTTTAACAGACTGCTTGGGTAAGTTTCCTCGACGTTTTCGATGAGCATTTAAATTTTGACATCCTGCTTGAAATATTTTACTATGAACAGACGTATTACAGTGATCAGCATCCGAACTACTTAGATCGTCTTCTGTACTGATAGGTGAAGATAGTTCTATGTCTGAAATCATAAAAGTACATTATGTTGTATGTTACAAGGAGTTTACAAGAAACACTTAGAATTAAGTATGTGTACATGGAGCGTGATAACGCTTGCTAAATAATTATATGCCTGATTGGGAACCAATCTAAAAATGAAAGCCTATATTACGCACCAGATTTTTTGTCTTGTAGATGCCATTTATATACCGATTGACAACAAATTTTTATGTTGTAACAGTATGAAACAGCTTATTTTGCATATTATTTTTCCTTCAAACTTATCATATGGTTATTTTTATCTAGAAATTTCTTAATGTTAACGATACTTTATTATATTTGAGTTCCAATAATGATATACAGCCATGCATATATTGGAAAATAGCACGCAAAAAGTTTCAACGCTAAAGGCACAAAGGTCGTTGTCAAAAAGTTGTACGATATGGGATGTAAAATTAAAAAAATATGTTTTGACAAGCTAAAAATTTTTGTTAGAGATGTTTTGAAATTTTGTATAGAATAGATTTAATCATAGAATAGAGTTTCTTTGCTACTCAAAAAATAAACCAGTACAAAGTTTATTTTTGTTTTCGGGGCGCCTTCGAATGATGCATTTATTTTGTTTACATCAATTTAGTGTCGCTGGCATTTTTGTCTCTATCCCTTTTATTTAATCTTTCCACATTATTTAAGAAGTCTCATATGTTAGGAAAGACCTTATTTCGTAATAATTAATAAAGTTGCCTTATGAAATTTATCAACAAAAAAAAAGTATATAGTACAAAATAACGGTACTTGATATGTTGAAAAAAGAATACTTTTATAATTTTGCAATATTACCTAGGTCTATACTGTCGATATTCCAACAAGTCACTTAAAACATAGATACTTTTTTATTTTTCGGTCAATTATAATTTTTCAAAGCTTATTTTGTTCCTTGAACGATTGACTACAACGTTAACGATTAAAATTTTCAAAATATAACGTGAGCAAAAAGCTAGTCCTAATTATTTATCTCTAAATGAATAAAAACTTACAACAATTATGGCTAGCTATTTGCACAAGATATATTGCGAAAATTATAATCGGTCAACTTGTGGGCAATCGTTCACGGAACACAATAAGATTTAAAAAATTAAGATCGAAAGATATGTAAAAAAGACCCCATGTAGTCCAATCATTCTGAGAAAGGATCACATTATTGTTATCAGACAACAAAAAATATGTTGGTATACAAGTAAATAATCCAAGAAAGATAGCATTTTTTGTTTGCGGCGAATCAATGGCTAAATTAACGTAAAAAATTCGCCAAAGTCCAAAAAACGCTTTTTTAGAAAAAAAAGTTGACCTCTGATGAGAAAAAGTTTCATCGGAAAGTTGTAGATCTCAAAAAAATCTATCAATCGACGCCCGGAAAATCGGATTTGTATGCCAAGGCGTCAAGAAAACTTGAAAAATCCTTCGATAATAGTCGTTTTTAAATTTATTAATAACTTTTTTCTTTTGTGATTTTAAAGTTGATATTTGGTGAAATTATGTGTCATGGGTTCACAAACTTTGATCTATTTTTTAGAAAATTTTTTTTTAATTTTTTAAAATATTTCTTTTTTTTTTTTAAAAAAAATACCTTTCGTAAAAACTATCCTGCACGTCACGGGATTATGCTAGAGCGGCTTTTTAAAGCTTAATCTCTTTATCTGGACTTATACTATCATAAGGTTTTTACAGAGAATAAAATTTTTCAATTTTGGATGCTGAAATCGAGCCTGGAAAAAAGTGCATTTTACCATATGCGCTTGAGCAGGAGCAACCAGGCAACCAAACCGCATCCCAGCACTTTTTTCGGGGCCCGATTTCGGCATCAAAAATTGACAAATTTCACTTGATGCAAAAAATGTGGAATAAAATAAGACTAGACGAAGAGAGTAAGCCTTAAAAAGCCGCTCTAGCATAATTCCCTGACGTACAGGACAGTTTTTACGAAAGGTGTTTTTTTTTAAAACGCGATATTTCGAAAAATTGTTTAAATTTTTCGCTAAAAAAATAAATGACTTTTGTGAACCTACAATCCATAATTTTACTAAATATTAACTTTAAAATCACAAAAGAAAAAAAGTTATAAACAAATTAAAAAACGACTATTTTCAAGGGTTTTTCAAGTTCTCTCGGCGCCTACGCATACAAATCCGATTTTCCGGGCGTCAATTGATAGGTTTTTTGAGATCTATAACTTTCTTATCTAACTTTTTTGCATTAGAGGTCAACTTTTTTTTTATTTCAAAAAACCGTTTTTTGGACTTGGTTTATTGGTGTCACGGAATAATCATACAAGGACTTGGCTTTCCTTCATTTATTAGTTAATCATACGAGAGAGAAGTCGCGGCGCAAGTATGCCTTCCGCTTCGTTGGTCTGCCATAGACTGCCCTTCTAGTTCCTTTTTAGTTGACCTCTCTTCCGCTACCGCTCTATGGTGGGCCCACGAAAGAGGGTGCGCGGGCGCATGGACACATAGCTGCACAATTTCTACATAACACGTCCAAGGCTGTGATGTCAGCACCCTCGATGCCGCTGACTTCTACAGCCGATAGCTCGTACCTGTGTGTATGTATGTGTGCTGTGATGTGTTATGTTGTTTGCATTTTTTGTGTCATTTCACACTCATTCTTTCACTCCTTTAGAGGGCCGTTGCTTTCTTTACATTTTCTTACTTATCGCTCCGCCCTTTCGTACTTTTCTCATGCGTATTTTGTGCATGACATATTTTTTTCATGTTCGCGCTCTTCCCTCACTATAAAAATCATCAATTATTTGTAAGCTTAATACTATCTTATATTCAATTTACATAATTTAACATTTTTCCCTATTATTATCATAATTTATGCGACATTTATATCATTTTCATTTATGTTATATCTGCGTCTAGCATATTTTTTTTAGACTAGTGATTTTTGTAACTATAATTGTAACTTCGCTTATCGTCCTACTCGTTAAAACAACTTTTTTTCTTTTTTTTCATGCAGGGTGATAAAATACATGTTAACATGTCCTTTTACGACTATTCCTATAGCTATATATGTATATACGTATGCTGCAAGAAGAAAAAAAAAATTTCTTGTGTAGAGAAGAAAGATATTCTTATAATTTGTGGCCAAAAGGAAATTCTTTTATATCTTTGTCCCATGAATTGCGCCCCCGGATGCGGTCCAGTGGCTCCTGGTGCTCGGTTTTGTTGTTTGTTGCTGTTGGCGGGCTTCTTTGCACTTAGAATATTATTGGTTGCAGCGCTGTAGAGCTCGTTGTATACCCGTTCCCTACGTTGTTCCTATTTCTTCAGCCTGTGAATAGTCTGGCTAAGTTTAGTATTAACGGGGCCCCACTGGAAGAGCAATTTATATATTTTCTAGTGAGGAGAAAGTGAAGGCGCGTAAAGTAGCTACCGTATTTCGCCCGCAGTATGCCGGTGTTGTATCAATATGTATGTTGCTTTCCTTAATCAATTCTGTTTTCTACGCGATTTTATTTGGCATTCCCTCTTACACATGGTATTGCTTAGCTCAATTTCTTCCAATTATTTGTTTATTTATCAATAGTCTTTTTCTGAAATTGTTTATACTATTCTATTATTATTTTGACAGTAATTTTCATATGCTACGTCAATACTAACATAGTATGTTTAAGTGGACGTTAGAAGATGTGTTGATTGCGTAATTTATCATCTAATATTTAATTCGCCTGATGTAAACACCGTGTCTCATAATCAAGTACTGTCCGGAAAGGGCAATAAAAAGCAAACGAAAATAAGAAAAAAGGTATTTTCAGAATGTGCTTTGGCTAAGTATTTTTTTTTTAAACTAATTTTAAAGATAAGTGATGAAGTACAGCCTTGGTTAAAAACAAGGCCTGTACATGCCTGACTATTCCTTGTCAATATCACTAAAAGTGATTGCGCTTGTTCATACATAACAATGAGTGGTGCAATAGGCAGTGTCACCATATTTGATGCACAAGCTAGGCCGACACAAAAAAGTCAAGCTGAAGATGGGCAGACATAGCGTTCTAGTGCAGCAACCGACTACATAAGCCTGCAGTCAGCAATGAGATGTTGTAGAGCGTTTTGTCTACTAGTGGGTACTTGGAGGTACGCACAGGTACGTGCGGGTACTTGAGGGTACTTGCGGGCACTTCCGGGCACTTGCGGATACTTGGGGATACTTAGGAACACTTGCGGATACTTAAGGGTACTTGGGGGTACTTAGTAGCACTTGCAGGTACTTGAGGGCACTTGAGGGGTAGTTACGGTTATTTTCAGGTACTTACGGGCACTTGCGGGTACTTGGTTATTCTTAGGGACACTTGCGGGTACTCGGGGATAAGTACCCTCAAGTACCCTCAAGTACCCGCAGTGCCTCTAAGTACCCCCAAGTACCCGTAAGTGCCCGGAAATATCCGAAAGTGCCCAGAACTACTCGCAAGTGCCCGCAAGTGCCCGTAAGTACCCCTAAGTACCCGGAAGTCCACTTAAGTGCTGGTAAGTGCCCGTAAGTACCCTTAAGTATCCGCAAGTGTTCCTAAGTACCCCCAAGTACCCGCAAGTACCCGCAAGTATCTGCAAGTACCCCCGAGTACCCTTAAGTATCCGCAAGTGCCTGGAAGTACTCGCAAGTGCCCGTAAGTGCCCGGAAGTACCCGCAAGTGCCCAGAAGTACTCGCAAGTGCCCGCAAGTGCCCCTAAGTACCCGGAAGTCCACTTAAGTGCCCGTAAGTTCCCGTAAGTACCCCCAAGTACCCGAAAGTACCCGTGCGTACCTCCAAGTACCCACAAGTAGACGAAACGCTCTACAACATCTCATTGCTGACTGCAACCGACTGCAACTGTAGACGGTTGCTGCACAAGAACGTAATGTCTGCCCATCTTCAGCTTGACTTTTTTGTGTCGGCCTAGCTTGTGCATCAAATATGGTTACACTGCCCGTTGCACCGCTCATGGTTATGTATAAACAAGCGGAATCACTTTTAGTGATATTGACAAGGACCAAGGCTGTACTTCATCACTTATCTTTAAAATTAGTTTAAAAAAAAAATACTTGACATAAGCACATTCTGAAAATACCTTTTTTCTTATTTTCGTTTGCTCTTTATTGCCCTTTCCGGACATCACTTGATTATGAGACACGGTGTATTTACGACACTCTTCGTTATTCTGGATTTTTGAATATGAAAGAAAAATGGTTTTAAGTTTCATAAGTATTTTTTTTTTTTACTTCAATACGTATGTACGTATGGTAAGTGTTTTTTTCACATTTTTTTTCTTGTAATTAGTCTCATTCAAAGTTTCGACTAAAACTCTTTTTCCAGAACTTCCAGTAATTATTTCGATCAATAACTATTGAATCTGTTTCTGATGAACTACAATCTGCTCATACTCTCTTCTTTAGAATAGCGAAAAGATAAACAGTCGAAGAAGATGCCGGTCTTTTAAGTTGAAAAATGGTAAACCTCTTTTTCTTCGTTCGTTGATTTTTTCCTTTTGAGGGTAATGGTAACAAGAGTTGTTTGTAAGGAAGGTAATTAAAGGACTATAACTGAGTGCGTGCACGGTTGATAAAAATAGTTTCCATTTGAAAATATCGTTATTAACCGATGTCACAATTTTATTTAAAGTACTTAATAATATTTCGTAATCTTAATTTTTGCTTTTTACACGTCCTTTTAAATCCATCAATCGCGTTTGTGTTTGTCATCTTTTATGAATCACATTTTTTCATTTCACATCAATCCCCTTTTTCTTTGTAACAATACATTTTTTTTTATGCATGTAATTGGAGTTTTTCGTATTTATAATTTACCTGATATTACTATTTTTATTATGCCCCTATCGTTATTACAGTACTATGTATCTTTTAATTAATTTGTTATTGCGGTACTATCAGTAGATTTGGCTTTTGTCTTTTGATATTCTTTTTTTTTATTTAGTGCTCTGATGTATTGTTATTATTTTATGCAAGAGATAACGATGTCAACTAAAAAAATGATTAAAGGTTTCTAAATATAAACTTATTAACCGTTTTATAATTTAATTGTCCCGCATGTGCAGTATACAGCCATTGCGCTGTATTAAAAAAATTTCTATCAACTTTCTCTTTCTCCTTTTATTTTCGCGATGCACCTGAATAAGAATTAAATTTATTATAAAACTTCAGGTTTATACGTTTTTTATTCCCATACTAAATGTTGTAAAAAAAAAAAAAAAATTCCAATGGGTATTTTTCGGGGCGCGTCTGTTGACCGCA
Source organism: Copidosoma aretas (assembly GCA_030522625.1). NCBI lineage: Eukaryota > Metazoa > Arthropoda > Insecta > Hymenoptera > Encyrtidae > Copidosoma > Copidosoma aretas. Next base: position 7,859 of record JAPYYV010024327.1, read on the forward strand.
GATAAATTAATGACGAAACGGTGTATCTGTGTGGTATATTTGTGTAGTTTTTCCCGGTTATTGTAGCGCAAACGTCAATCTACCCTAGATTTGGCCTACTTTTGCGGCGCGACCAGGAGCGGCGGAAAAAAGTATCGGCTGGGAATCGACTTCATCCAATGCTAGAGCTTATGCGCGCCGATAAGTAAAAACTGTATAAGCCCGATCCCGAGAGTCCTATTCTTTATCAGCAGATGAACGATTTTCTCTTTAAATTCTACGCTCCATGCTGTCCGCCGTCAGAATAGTCTGCTCTCTCTGCTCCTTTTTTGTTTTCTTTTTGTCTCTTGCTTCTCACTCTGATTTCGAGACTCTTCGCCTTGTGCCTCTAGGACGCATGGTTTTTTAATGTTGTCTACATAATTCACCCTTATTTCTTCTCCCTTCTGTAGTTCAACATTTTTTTTGGCATAGTCGTATTGACCTTTGGATGGTTCTTTGAGGACAAACACGGACTCTTCTTCCATGAAGAACTTAGTATTTATTTTTCTATTATAATAGTATTTTGAACGGAATTTAGCTTGCCCTTGTTTCATGGCTGCTATAGTGTATATTTCTGTTAGAGACTCGGCAATTTGTTCAAAATATTTGTCATACATTAAATCTTTTCGTTTACGTTTAAAGCTACGATGCTATGAATTGGTTCATTAGTGCTCTGATTGTTTACTTGGCCGTTGCTCTCAATACCAGGAGAGGGACGATATATTTCGTCAACTAGTCTTGAATAGACAGTATATGGGTGTTTTCATGGTCCAAGGGCTTATCCACAGGTCCGTAAAAATCAATAAATATTTTTTTGAAGAGCCTTCTCGGAGTCTGTTATTAACATGGCCTGTTTCTTTTTTACCGGTACGAGTTTCTTGGTTTGACAAGATTAACAGCCACGCACGAATTGCCGTACGTCCAAAAAAGTTACCGTGACAACAACAAAAAGGAAAATCAACGAACTGCTTGGAGCTCACCGTCAACGAAAAGTCACTTCGCTTTGTGTCTTTCACATACTCAGAAATATAAAATGTGCCCCCAGATGACCCAATAGTCTCTATGATACCATCCACGTATCGAATATCGAATTTTTTTAACGTACGGTAGTGTTTAAATGGTTCATGGTCTGTAACGACCGTGAAATTACGCCCCATTAGATATGGTCTGAACTGCTCTTTCGCAAAAAAGATCGCTAGCAGTTCTGTATCATAGGTGGGATACTGCAGTTCACTACTCCGTAGACAACGTGAGGCATATTCGCACGGTTGGTCTTTTCACAGTTCGCCTTGACTCAGTATTGCGCCAATTGCGAAACTTGACGCATCAGTTGTTACAATGAATGGCTTATTTAAATCCGGTGCTGCAAGAACCGGCTTATTACATAATGCATTCAAGAGTGTCTTAAAAGCTTGCTCTTGCTGCTCTTTTCATTTAAACTTTGTTTATTTTCTCAAGAGTTTGGAGAGTGGCTAAGCAATTTTTGCATAACCTTAGATAGATCTCCTCTAATACAAGACGAATCCAAGGAATTGTTCTACTTTGATGGCATTTGTTGGTTTTGGGTATTTTCTTGCAGCCTCGATTTTCTTAGGTTCCGTTTTTATTTTTCTCTTACCGACAATGTGTCCCAGCACTTTTGCCTCACGTTTTAAAAATCGGCATTTTTTGGATCAATAGTCAAACTAGCCTCGACTAGTCGTTTTAAGAGTCTTATAAATCGTCTTCTGTGCTCCTCGAGATTCGGGGCGAATACCATGATATTGTTCAAATAAACTTCAATTTCGTATCCTTGCGAGCCTGTCAAAGCGAGAGTCATCGCTCTTAAAAATGTTATATCCACGACTGTGATATAACGCGCTGTTGCCAAATGCTCAAGTATATCAATCTAGAACGGAAAAGTATGGCAACTTCCAATGGTGATTTCATTCAGCAGTCTAAAGTCAGTGACTACTCGCCAACGCTTCTAGCGCTCCGGCCCTGCTTTCTTGAGCACTATCCACATGTTTGAATTATATGGTGATTTCGATGGCTCAACTGTATCCTGCTCGATTAACTTTCCTATTTCTATCTTTATCCGTTCTCTTAGCGCTGGCGGGTATCAATAGCGTTTCGCTGTCACAAGCTTATCCGTCGTAGTCATGATATGATGCTTTAATATATAACGGATTATATTCTATAAGTTTTCAGACGTATAACTTTTCTTCCTCGTTACAGCTTGAAATGTAAATAAGTTGCATTATTTGATGAACTCTTGTATTTCTTGCCTTGTCCGACGTAATGTTGCAAATTGTCGCTTCCCCATCAATATAACGTTTGATGTCATTCTCTGAGTCTTTTGCTATTTCACTTGTAATATAGCTAGATTTTATAGTCTCCTGACAGTGCGCCTTAAAAAGTCTTATCGTTGCCTCGTTAACGCCTTAAGCGTCGTCCCTTTTGACGCTCTATGAATCAGCCTCTCGCATTACTTTACATTCCAATAGTTCGACTTTAGGTAACGGTATACTAACTGCTTTATTAAGAGGTCGTCGGAGGGGCTTGATATACGTAAGGCGAAGTGTTGCCAACCTCATACTGCCAAAAATTACCTAACCTAACAGACATCATACACAATTAATGCACGTATGGAATACACCTATAGATATGAGTGTCAGCCGAGTCTCAAGACTCTCAAGTCGGGCAAGTTACAACAGATGGCGTTACTAATTTTTAAT
>JAPYYV010024331.1:0-23134 GCA_030522625.1 Copidosoma aretas
GTCCTGGTGCCTATGCCCAGACGTGGACATAGACTCCCGGTCGGAACTCAAGCAATACACCGGGCCGTTCCGGGCTGGGTTTTTCCCAAGTGGTTTCCCTACCCCACAGGACTCATCCTGGGCAAATGCGGAACGGTTGTTAGTCACCCCCTACCCCCTCCCATCCCTCTTCCTTCCCTCTCCCAAGTGCTAAGTGCCCTGAGTTGTGGTGCCCTTCCCCTAAGGAGCCGGACGTATAGCACTATAATATAAAAAAAAAAAAAAACTGTATGCTACAGTGCTACATATAGGTATACTTTAGCATACAGTTTCAACTGGGTGGGTGTCCCTTTTGAGTACCCCTGGCTTACGGAACGCACCCACAAGTAGGGTACATTGTACAGTTCGTTCGTTTCATTGACTCAAAGGACTCCAAGGGGGCAGCTCGATTTCCACCGGATCTTAATTCGGAAACCGCGAAATTCAAATGTTTTAACTATTTTTTATGTAAGAAAATCTATAATTCCAAAATAAACAGTTATTATAGTTTTTTTAAGTGATTATCTTTCAGATTACTTTTGGAATTTCTGAAAGAAGCGCATATAGCCAGCGGAACGTCATAGTGGAAAGGTAATTCCGCTGATATCTTTCTCTCACTTTCATATGCTCTATAATAGTTCCACAGTGACGTTCGGTTCTGCTGAAAAAATTGTGCCACATAGGGCGGAAGTGGCGGAACACGAAGGCTGCGTCATGACAGCAGCCAAAGGTCCTCAACTAAAAGAAAAAATCCTATAGACGGTTCAGAGTTTTCGAAAATACATTTTAGAAAAATTAAAAAGTGAACATATAGGCAGTAGGGTATTCGCTGTAGGCATGTCTCCCCGCACGCCATCTGCAGGACAAAGATGCCGAATAAACCTGGTTGAATTTGTATTGTGCCTATGAGACATCACAACAAAATCTACGATAGTAATAATAATTAGCGTGTGGGCGAAAAAAGAGCTCCATGACACATCTTTGTATGACTGAAATATTCGATAAATATCAATAAAATCACAATATGTGTCTTTAATAGTTAAGTCGAGTCTATGTTAAGTTTTGGACATCAGATATATATAGGTACATTACGTACATAGGTATATTGGACGGCATAGAGAGTAGTTCGCTTTCCTGGTGTTGGCATGCGCTGGCATAGATTTTTGTATCCCCTCTCCAGACATGCCCACACCATTTTTTCCATCCTGCAGCCACGGCAATTACTTCTTCGACTTGATTTCAAATATCGCAGTTTTTGTGAAGTGACCAAGTGACCCATATATATATATACATACCATTTGTATCCTCGACTTTGATATAGCCCTAAAAATTCTGCAATGAGCACGTCAATCCTCGTTTATTTGCGTATCGGTTCCATCAGTCTGTCTTCCACTGAGTTCCACAACTCAACCACACACACACACACACGCACACACACATATTGTATCCCTACGCGCGCGATCTCTTGCTCGCGGCTGACTCGTTTTTTTCGCTCCCTGAGACAGCCAACCCCCCACCCCCTGTCCCCCTGTTGAAAACACAACGATCCGCGTGCTCGTTCGTAATAAGCATGATACTTATAAGCAATTTAAAAAAAATAGCTGTATCGAAAAGGAAATAAATCGGCGTGCCACTATTCTCTCCCGAGAGAAAAGAAAGAAAAAATCAGACCACCACGCATCGACTGTCATCCGCGTCTAGGGTTACCATCCGTCCGGATTTGTCCGGACTTTTGGCCTTCCGTCCAAGCTTTGTCTGGCTTTTTAATGTGTCCGGTTTTTTTTTCGCAGATAGAAAAATAAAAAATAATAAAAAAAAAATTTTGTGATATTACTTCAAAATATAATGGCCAAGTTTTTAATGTACACTGATACATACAAGTTATCTAAATATAAAGCAGAGTTTAGTGTGACAACCATAGATATGATTAATCAATAATATGACTGATATCAAATTTCACGGAAATGCTTATCTTGGTGTATATAGTACAAAGGTACAGAAATTTTGAAACTTCTAAGTTCAAATGTAAATATAATATTTCTATTGTCATAAATCACAAGAAATCTACTATTGAATGTAATAGCAAATGTAAATATAAGAGATGAAAATAATAACCGTCTGTTTTCAACGAGCGGATCAGACTAACTGTTCGAAACGTCTAGAACGAGCATTAAACGAGGAATACATTTTTTTTTATATTGTTACTAAAATGTCTATCTTCCGCGTCGCTTCCTGCTCCTCCCCCCCCCCCCCCCCCCCCCCCCCCTCCTCCAAACACCACAACACCGACAATATCCCTCCTCTACATCGGGAAGTCACACCGGCCGGCCCGCTTATGATTGGAGAGCGCGGTGCATCGTGCGTCGATTATCCTCCCATGTATCCCCTATATTTATTGCCAAAGGATCTCAAAAAGATATACGCTATGGACAAACGGACAGAGATGGAATACGAGTGTGTGTGTGTGTGTGTGTGTGCGGAATTCCGCTGAAAACACACACAAACCGGCGAGTATCGGCACGCGAGGGCGGAGGGAGTAAAAGGTACAAGCGCTCTCGCTCCCTCCCGCGGGTGTACATATACCTGTACATGGTAGAGGGTATACCTTAAAAAGGAGCCCCAGCAGTACCGACCGAACCTGTTATTCCTGACCGAAGCAGCAGCAGCTCGCACGCATCGCGAGAGAGGATATTACGTATTATCGAGACTGGCCCTTGTACTTATAACAATTCGTTCGCCACAGTGAGAGAAACCGGGGGATAAAAGGCGCTCTTGGCATTTTTGCTCCCAATAGGGAGATAGATGGTCATTATCGACGCCCTTTAGCATTGTAATTTCCGCACGGGGTCCCAAGTTCTCATACGTATATATTTACATACATGCAGTAATATATACAAATCGGGTTGCGGAGCCCGAAATTATATCACCTGCTGCGCGGTGCATGCTCTATATACCTATATACTTACTTCATGTATACACTTTGACTCCTTTTCTGTAACCCATGCAAATACGTGCCTTTTTTAATGTTCGCGAATGTACGAGCGTCAACGAGTATATACGCTACGCGCTTGCGATGATAAATACTTATACATACAATGTACGCTCACGCTCGTTGACTCGCGTGACTCGGCGATTGCGAATGTGATGTGATGAAAGATGATGCACGCTCGTACTTTCGAGGGCACCTGTTGCGCATTATATTACTTGTGGTCCTTTTGTGGTCGTTCGCTCTGATTCTAATTGTAAGTACAGGGTTCATCGGATGATCGAGGAAGCTGCGATTCTTTGGGATTAGGGGGTCAATGGACGTTTCGCGAGCTTCTTATCAAAAGTATGGCGAATCATCCCGACGACAATTGCAAATCGATCGAACCACCGTCACGGTGATGGCACGAAAAAAAAAAAACCCATTTGCCGCGTACATATAAGTATACCGGGGCTGCATCGGTGCAGGATGGACAGTTGATTTCTGCGCGTGTGATGTTTAATGTACAGTATACAGTTATTCATTCCTTCCTTCCCGTGTGTTATACATAATATCTCCGTACTCGGCCCGAAGAAGATTCTTCGTTGCTCCTCTCCCCTCTCGTGCCCAACGGTGCGCTCCTCATCAACTAATATTTCTCACGCTGATAAAAAAACACGCGCGTGTATACTTGTACACAATATATACTTTCGAACGCCCCATAATGTCCCTTCTCGGTTTTGTATATACTTGCACGAGGTGTGCCGTGCCCCGTGCACGTGTAATATACGTACAATATTGACCCTCCCCAGAAATCGTAAGGCTGAAACATGCTGAGAATCTGTTGCATGAATTTTTCATGCGACGGGAAATTTCGACTCTCGTGTTAAGCATTGCATGCAGATATTGCACATCATCATGGCGCGAGTACCATTGGGCAACTTGCTCCATTTAATCCCTCCATATAATATATTATGCACATCGCAGAGCAGGTTTATACACACGGTTCTCCATGCGAGCGCGCACGTATATACATATTTATATTACATACAGCGGTTAGTACAGGAAAGTATCGAAAGCCAACACCTGTGATTGCTTTATTAACTGCTGCAGCGGGCGCGCCGCGGTTTCCGTCGCCGAACGCGATCCGCGTGTAACACACGGCCACTATAATACTCCCTCCCTCTCTATCTCTTGCTCTTTTGAGCGTAATGGAGCGCAAAACGAACGAGCAGATATTACAACGTTCGTAAACGCGATAATTCATACGTATATGTAATATATGTATATCCACTTGCAAAGCTGTCGCGTGTATATGAACGGGGATCTGTATAGGTGTATAATAAAGTGTATGTATAACTATCTAAAAGTGCCTGTGTGCTATGTTGGCGTATTTTTTTTTTTTTTTTTTTTTTTTTCATCACATGTCCAACGAGTTTTTTCGCATTTAGCGATTTGCGATTTACTCGGGCAATTAGCTATTACTTTATTATGGGTAGGTATGTAGGTAGATTAGCGCGAGCTGCGCATGCAGGATTTGATTTATCGGGCGAGGATTTTATATATATTTTTAATGTCTGATCGGCGTACAGAGAGGGAGAGACGCCAATTAGACGTTTTCATTGAGCAATATATGTATAATATGTTATATACATCGAGTATAGGCATTTTAGTTTCGATAAGCGCAAGATGGATTTGGAGCGACTTGGGTGCAGTGTTTCCTGGTTATATTATGTATGTATATATATATACGTACTCGTTGCGTTGGCGTACATATATTTATGAGTTTATACAAGCTGTGTATGACGCGTGTGTCGCCTTTGACAGCAAAACGATCGATAGAAAGCTCAGAATCTGTATGGATCGGTTCGTTTCAGATTTTGATTAAAGACTCGTATTGTGTAGTCGTTCGTGTCATAAGTATACATTTTTTATTGTAAAAGCATAAATAACTATGGATTTGTTTTCTTCTGATTCATGTAATTTCAAGGTCTTTCAAGATATTTTAATCCTAGTTTACATTAATCAAAAATGATTGCTATGACAACTGTTGATCAATTGTTGTATAGAATAGGTTTTAAGAACTACTGGGAAGATCACACCAACTTCCTCAAGTTCGAGCCGTAATCGTACATTTTACAATTTTCTAGTTAGCTAAAAAAATTAACGTGCGGTAAAGAGGGAGAGCGAGAGAGTTAGTAAAATCGTCCTCTCGGCACAACGTACGGTATTATGTATACACAAACTCCGCACATCACCGTTTCAGAGTGATAAGGAGACGAGTTGAATGCACGACATTGCACGTATACGTATATTATACAGCGGTATCAAAATTACCGAATAGGAGGATGAAAATGGAGGAGGAGATGTTGCCGGGTGTGTCTGCCACGCTCCCTACATCTCTGCCGATGCATGCAATCAATATACGTGTATGTGCACGGATGTACAGAAAGCTGTGGAGAGCAGGGCACTTGTAGGTATATCAAATGACTTTTCCACTTAATCTCTGAAGCTCTTCTTCGCGACTCTTTAATAAACATCATGCAGGGGTTTCAAAGTTCATTCGATCATTCATTGGAATTAAAAGCCTAGGCAGTTTTAAAAATGAGCGTGGAAAATTTTTTAAAAATCACTAACAGAAATCAGACCCTCGAATGTTTAAAAGTTCTCAATACTCGGGTCCACTCAGTTAATTCGGAAGAAACGATGACAAACTGAATCCCCGAACAACTTTTGTCAGTCAAAGCTTTACCGCTAAAAGAGCGCTCCCCGCGACAAACGCGGTAACAAAAAGAGAGGGGTGTACAACAACCGCAACAACAATGATGACATTTTCCAAGCGAAATCAAAAAATCGCTCGGGTCCCTTTACCGGAGCTTTTTCTCCCGACTCACAACCAGCTGGTTTATAGTATACGCGTGTCGTTTCTCGCAAAGGGGAGCATATTTCAAATTGCCACCGCTCCCGCTGAACTTTCGCAGCCACGGGGCTTTGGAATAACTGTCGTCGGTGCGTCGTGTGCTTTCGGAATGAATCTTTTTTTTTTTTTTGCATATGCGGGGGATGGAAGAAAAACTTTTTCAACAGTATTCGCGGTACAAAGTGCGCGCGAAACGGGGTTCGTTGCGTGTCGTGGGCGCATACAGGAAACGAGGAATTTTTCTTTTGAGAGCAATGCTTTTGCGAGCGTACGATCACGTGACTGCTCTTTGAAACGTACGTCGGGGCGTCCAACGACATGATTAAAAAGAGCCAATTGACGATAAATGGCAAAACGCGGGGAAAAAGACCGGTCCGTTTTCACTCTCGCATAAACTCCATTGTGGTTCTAGGCGAGCTTGCGGGTTCCTTCTTTTTTGCTCGAGTAATACTGCATGGACGTTTCCGTGCGTTGTTCGTTAATTGACTTTATTAACACGATTATATACTTCAGTCAACTTTCAACTTTATTGCCAATTAACGAATTAACTTCGTTATTGAAATTCGGTACATCTCAAAAGTTAATTTTGGCAAACAACGTTTTCTCAATACGATTATTCTTTATAAATTATGCAAACCATGCATTTCATGTTATACTACAGAAGATTACTAACGAGTAGACACATTTAAAATTGTTGTTTTCAAACCATACTAACTTGTAAGTGTTTTTATGTGCTTTGACGGATTACACATATTATTAATAGCATTACATTTGTTTACAGGAACTTCTAGACCAAACGACATTTCCTAATACTTGAGTCTCTTGAGACAGTGTTCAAAGGCTCGTGCCGATGTGAGACTGGATTCAAAATAAGTCTGTCGACCCGCGACGATCTTTTATCACAGCTTCAACGACCGATTGACTCCGTGAGAGGGGGGTCATTCGATGATCTAATGTGAATCCGTTCCGAGAAATCGGTGCTTGTGTACAATAGTAACACTTTACGTCAAAATATTATACTCATAAACTATTCTCATCGGCTGTATAAAATATTATTCACATAAACGTAACATAAATGTGTAATATTAATTGATCTAGTGACTTTGTTTTGTTCATCATTATTTTTACAGTGCATTCCTATGCTGTTAACCGAGTTCTTTTTTCTTTTATTTCTCAAACCACTCGTCCAAACGCAAAATTTATATCCCAGCCAAACATCTCGAATTGGCCTACCGCTTCGTTTGCGCTTCGCAGAATTGAAATGAAATCGAAGCCACGCGCGCGAGAATAGGGTATACCATTAAACTGTCCCACTTCCACGAACTACGTCGCAACTCGATCTTACTGATTTATTGCCGATCACATCGGGCCTCCGGAGCATTTTTATTCCTCGTGCCACGCGAGAAACGCACTCGTGCCCTGAAATCGTCGCTTCGAATACATACATTACGATTGGAGAAACAAAAAAATCAGTAAATTCCGAAACTCACTTTCAAACCGAAATTCGAGAGAAAAACCTTTTTTCCTTCCAATAATAGTATCCCCAATGTCGATTTCACTTCCCCGTGCAGACTATACGTAAGTATCTGTCGAATCAAGAGCCGCAGTATAATATGTACAGAGCCCTCTACACCTCCGATATCTGCGCGTGCGCCGAACCGTACACACGGCCCCGAAAACCCGGCAAAACACCGATACGCGAACGAATCCTTGCAGCGGACGGCGATAAATCAAAAAATCTACTCGCGGGCTGCTCTCTGCGCGCGCAACAGCCTATGATATTACACAGTCGCGTATACACATATGCTACGCCCCTGCAGTCGCGGAACAAAAGTTTAAACCCCTACCCCCGACCACTTCCTGGCAGCAACTTTGGCGTTGCGCATCCGCGAAAGCTCAGACGCCCCGCGGCAAATTCGTAAACAGAAAGAGCGTATAAGGTGTATAAGTAACCTGGTATGTGTGTATACTGGAACGCGCCACGGCGCACGGAAAACAGAGGGTTGGGGGGGGAGGGCGCGTAAATTTCGGAAACGCGATAGCGGCGAAAGCCAACTTCTCGCCGAAAATTTAGGAGGAGCGCACCATGCGCGCGCCATATGAGTATGTGCGTTGGTAAGTATGAGCGGTGGCGCAAGAAGTTTGCGGGGCTCGAGGTGTGTAACTTATATGATGCGCGATGAGTTGTTGGTCGCGAGAAACTGTTTGACGCGCTCGATGCAGTCGGTATTGCATCAGGGACAATTGGTTGTCTCGACTATTTCGAATAACATTGTTTTCGGAAAAACGTAATGCGAATGTTATCGTTCGAGTATAATTTCGAACAGACTTATATTTTCTGAAATAAAATTGTGCTCAATGAGTCTGAAATGCAGTTGTCGCTTTAATATAATATTTGTGCTGATTTCTCTTGCATTTCTGTTGTTGATGGTGGTCCGACCGTACGGTTGGAAACGTTTTCCCACGGTGTGTTGATAAAATTTGACAACTCCCCCAAAACTTCCGATAAGACCCTACAGTATGCCCCACACGTAAACACTCTTGTACTCGCCCGTGTATTGTACAACAGCACCGGGGAGGGGAGGATTAAAACTCAATCCCCTCGATTCGCGCGGCCGCGAGGCGATCGCGAAACCGGCAGCTTCCCTTACGACCGTAATACACTCCCGAGAAAGCCAACGCGGTGCAGCAGGAGCGCTCGGGTTTTACCGACAAAAGCTCTCGTTTTACCTCCGCGGGCATCCACATCTCGGGAGCTTTTTCCGCAACGAACGCGCCCGGCTGAAAGCTCACCTTCGTCACGTACGTTAATCTCCTCGCGCCCCTTTTCCACCGAGGCGCCGGCTGCTTCTTCACCCCCCCCCCCCCCCCCCCCCCCCCCCCCCCCCCCCGCGCCCCCCGCCGCCGCCCCGCGCGGGGGCCGGCCCCCCGGGCAGCCCGGGGGCAGCGCGGCGAAGTAACAGGGCGGTGGTGCTCGGGCGATAAAAAGCTCGGGTTCTTTCCCTCCAGGACGAGCAGCCCGCGACGGGATACTCTTTTTCGTTCGGACGACGGTTTGGTTTCGCGAGTTTGAGAAAAGGATGATTCTTCGGTGGCGCCGATGATGGTCAATTTTTTAGTCGGCGGAAATTTTTTTTTTCTTTTCACAACTCCAAAGCGCTTCCCGCTGTTGTACGAAAAACAGTTATTCGGGGGCACCTGTCCTGTTCGGTCGAAGCTTTCGTGCACAGCCAACGCCGCCCAAACTCGGCGTCCCAATGCATGATCCTCAAGGGCCTTTGGGGGTGAGAAAGGGGGCCTCGCTCCCCGCGCCGGAAACCTAATATCGTTCGGCGAGAAATCGCGTGTCGCCGCTGTTGTACCCACTGCCTCATGTATATATATATATATATATATATGTACGCTGGAGGATCCCGAGAGCTCTCCGTCGACCGCCGCTTCACGCTCGCTTGGCTCCCCGGTATTCTTTTGCCGCTGTTATTATTGCTTCATCGTTTTGTTCCCTCTTTTTCTTATTTCGTTCACCGAGTGAAGTATGTACAATAGAATATAGGCGGGGGGGGGGGGGGGCGGCGCTTGGGGGCGTCGCGGGTCTTTTGTCCGCGTCGATCCGCACGCGGAGTATGTACGCGCGGTGGCGGGTTTTGTTCTCGCATCGGGCTGCTGTTGCGGTTACTTCGGCGCATTCGTCATGCAGCCCGATGCGCGCGTGTGCACGCGGGGGATGTGCACTTTGGGTTCTCCACCGGGAGCGCTTTTGGAGCGGATTATCGGGTGAATCGGCTCCCGCGGGCTCCCGCGGCGCCGCTCGGTGTGTTTGTACAGTTTGATGGTTTCTTTTCTTTTTTTTGGTTTTCTTTTCTACCTTGTAGTTTTAAGCGAAAGGATTGTGTTCGGTACTGTTTGCGGGTTACATGCGCTGGTGTAGATGGCGGCCGAATATTTGATTTTAGTTTTGGCATGGACTCGGCTTTGTGTACATTATTATACGCGATGTGTGGAATTTGTGTTCTATATCACGGTGCGAGCGAGTAAAGTTTACTTTTGATTCCACCGGAGCTCTGCAGGATTCCACGCTACGTCAAAGAAGTCGATTGCGTGCTCAAAATATCCCGAAAACACGCTGATGCATAAACGATTCAATCCGCTCTCGTGAATCATCATTCGGTTATTTTGTGGAATTTTCGTTCCTGATGTTGATGCTGTAAATTCGTTTATCGAGTTCGGGCAATACGCTGAACGAATGATGAATGATAAAATAAAATAAGATCTGACAAAACGAGCGTCGCGACAAGAGGTTTTTGAAAAAAAAGGAGAAAGATACCGATCATACGGATGGGATCATCGCTACCCAACACCCCTCTGTTCAACGCTTTGATCGGACAGCAACCTACTGGTTTCAAGTCTTAATAGGCGCGAGAGGCCGATGCATCGGAAACGAGGTGCGGATGGTGCGAGAGCAAAATCCCACAAATATGTACAAGAAAACTTGGAATATATTCGCGGCACCTCGGCACCATTTTAGTCGCAACGGCACTTGGCTCGAAAACTTGCCGATTTTTCCGTTACGTGTATGGTATACGCGTTAAAGAGCAAGGAGGAAACAAAACCAGCCCATAAGTATAGACTTTACCAGCGGCACGTGCTGCGAGCACCGGTGCCCGGGACCGTGAGAGAGGGACGACCCGAGAAGCCGGCCGGTACTTATACCAATACATATATATACGTATGATACAAGGTAGGCGAGCAGCAGCAGCAGCAGCAGCACAAGGGGGAGGGTGCGGTGGCGAGCGAACAAGATCGAGAGTGAGAACGCACGGCCAGGGGTGGGGGAGGAGGAAATCGAAAGTGAGCGGAAGCCGGGCCACGCGGCATCAGAAGGGCCCTTGTGCTGTAGGGAGCATACACATACATATAGGGACCCGCAATGCGGCGGAGCAGGTTTGGCCCTTCTGGCTGCAGCTCCCGTCCTGTTCTTCCTCTGCAGCGGAGTGTCCTCCGCGGCGAATCAAAGCCCGGGACCAAGGGATACGCACGCACACTGCATGCACAACTATACATACGCGCGAGGAATGCGGCGGGCGCGCCGCGATGGGCCCCTCTTTACCCTGCGGCTCGAATTATTTTTACCCTCGGCCGTGTGTAGTATATTGTAATTCCCTTGGCGAATGGTGCGTCCAGTGCCGGCCGAGTTTGGTCCAATTCTGTTGCGTTTTTGGTTTGCGCAGGTTGTAACGCCTCGATGGAGATTTTTCGATCTTTGGTTATGATCCGTCGCGTTTTGGCCAATTCACACACCTGCGATTCCCGTCGGCTTCTCCCCTGAGGTTATATACACCGCGGGGTGTATGTGTATTATACAGGGTCCAGAAGCTGCACCAAATAACACGCAACGTGTAATTTAAAATTAAAAACCTCGGGCGAGGCACACCGCGTTCCGGGGAATCCCCGCTCTATCTCGACACAATATATTACAATGATGGCTCGTTGCACCGAATCAACTCGAGCGTACAGATTCCACCTGCTCATCGGAATACCTATATACTTAAGTACTGTCGTTCTGCCGAGTCATCGTCCTTTCGTGGGCGCCGATCAATCTTTCCGACTCGCTCAACCGATACGCGCCCGCTAATGGGCCGATCTTTTTCCCATCGCCCTGAATTCCCTCGAAGGATCCTTGGGACACAAACTCTCGTTCGGGACGCATTTTTCTTCGTCACCCGTTGACGGCACCACCGACCGATTTTCGAGATCACAGGGCGTCCATCGCGAAGGTTAAAAACAGTCTGAAGATAAGAGACGTCGCGATTGCATGCTGTTTGAATCGTGTCATCCACGCTTCTTTTCAAAGAGATCGCGGTGCAACGGCCAACTTCTAGAGCACCTATTTCATCCGCCCGATTCACCCGCATATTATTTTTATACCTATAATGCCGAAACGTCGGCGCAATTAGCTTTTCTAATGGAAATTAGCATTTCTAATTTTACGCACTGCAAAGTAGATGGAGTAATAATCCTCTCGAGCTTCCCGGCGGAACGGAACGACCTAATCAGCTCGCCGGGCGCGTCATCACCCACCCGCCCTTTTGCTTCTTCCCTTTTCTCGACCCTCCTCCGAGACTACCTCCTTTTTATCTCAGGCCCAGGGGAAAGTGCTGTACCCGAGCTCTCACTCGCACGCCCCTCGTTACTTCTGAAGGGACAAATTTTTACGCTTGACCCGTCTGACGCTGTAAAGGTACGTATTTTTCTTCTCCACCCTGCTCTGGCTTTTCTCATTCTTCGGGCCAAACCCTCTCGTCCCCGACGCCGATCACGTCTCGCGCTTACGATCCTTCTCTCTTGCACCTGTCATCCGTCGGATGTTTATCGCCCCCCCCCCCTCTGCCGGCGTATATTGTATAATATATATTTTCTTTTTTCCCAGGGCATTTCTCAGCGGCTATCGTTCCGCCGGGAGATAATATTGCAGTCCGAATGGCCGTCCCTCCCCCCCTATACAGTAACTTTGGCCATTTCGCCATACCTCCATTGGAACAGTTACTCGTACATGCATGCTCGTACGTGGCACGGCGCGGTATTGCGCCAACCCTTTTCCATCAAAAACTTCCATCCTTTTCCCCTACCCCTCCTTCGATTAGAATGTATGTATATATATTACAAGATATCTCGCAGTTGTCTCCCCCCTCGCGGGGATAAAGCACCTGTTGCACCCTTTGCCCTTGAACTTTTCGTTGAACGCGTGATTAAGGGCCACGAACCTTCTGCCCATCAGGAGAACAAAAGAAGAGCTTCTGCACGATATCTGCGCCTTCCACGAGCTGAACGACGCAAAGAACGTAAGGTACTTACCTATATTAGGCCGCTGTTAGACGCACGCGGAATGGGACTTGCGGAACAAGAATAGCCCATAGGAGTGAGGGATGTTTTTTCGGCAGCGGAGAAGAACGCATGGTCGGTGGCTCGCGCGCGAGGAAAAGAGGGTTATTCTTATGATAGAAGATTGATTGTCACGTGACTGAAGCCTTTTTATTCGTTCTGTGATTGGTCGAGACTGGCTGAGTGCGGGCAAATTTAAAAACGAGATTTGGAAACATTGATTGAAAAGTAATTTAAATAAAAAAAATGTAAACTAAGTGTTATAAAATAGCTAATGATTTTATTCTTCTTCAAAAATAATGGAAATTAATATGTTTGATTAATAGTTGGGGGCTGGCCGCGAAGCGCGCAGGGTGCGGAGCCCCCTGGTTTGGTAGAAAAAAGAAAGAAAAGGGGGGAAAGAGGATTATTGGGTTCATCGGTTCCCGCGTTCTCGGTTTTCGAAAAAAAATTGGCCACAGTCCGCAGTCCACGCATACGGATCAATGACTCCTTGTACGTCTTAATTAACCAGTGTAACCACACATCTGATCTGTTTCCCCAAAATCCCCCGCCAAGTTGATTTCCGCGTAACTCAGCAGAGACGAAAAAACCGGCCTGATTTCCCCCCACTTGCTCGAAAAATCCCAAAATCAAATCACGCACGCTTCGCCGAATCGCGCCGAAATTGAAATCGATTCCCGAAAACCGCTTCTTCTTTTTCCCAAAACCCACGTCTCCCACTCGTCGCGGATTCGCGGTACAGGATCGACGATGTAGCCACCGAAGTAGTTCCCATCGTCCCACAAGAGCGGGGCTCGTCAATCGCGGCGACGAAGGTTCGACATCAGGCGGCGAAGATCTTGGGTCACGCACGTCGCGCAAACTTCGCGCGAAAAGGGAAGCGTGGTATAATGATTCCTTCGTTGCGAGCCCCCGGGGCCGACTGTACGCAGAGTAAATTGTTGGTGCTGTCCTCATTTTTCAGGAAATCCCATGTTGGCTAAACCAGACGGTGGCGAGCTCCCGGAATTTCCATGAGAGAGTATACCCACTTGCGTGTTAAATTGACACGTAGTGTCAGCCCTTACTTTCAGAATAACCCACTGCACGTTATATATAGCAAATATAGGGAAGTTTCACCGGATATCCGATACACACAACGACTTGCGTAAAGCACAGCAGAGGCGTCGTTTTTGTTGTATAAGTAACAGTTTCGCAGAAGTATAGAGTATAGCTTTAGTTCGATACTTCACGCGATGGGTATTACAGTCGAATGGGGCTCAATCTCGACATCCTTTTGCGAAGCTCTATATACTTAAGTGTAATGCGCAGCTCGCAAATCGCTCGGTAAAAGAGAGGAAGAAAAGAAACCGAGTGTGTTATATATATATATACCAAAATGTGTAACAGAAAGTATGGTATCCATACGGACACGCGCGTCCAGGAGCGCAGGGGTGGATAAGAGTCACAGCGGCGGCGAAAAACTTTTGCCGCGGAGTCGTTTGTGCAGCGCCCAGACGACGCGAGCCCTGAATTCGAGGCTAAATTGACCCCCCCCCCAACTGTACGCCCGTGCCGCGCATGAACTTTTCCCCCGTCCACCCCGTCTCGTTCTCCCGGTGAGTAATATGTCTCGCCGGGCGCTTCCTCGTAACTGTATAGTATTAACGGGTTCCGGGCCGTAAAACGCGCGTCTACATATACTTGGTGCGCATTCGTGTATACACCTACTGCGGATCTCGTGTATCTCGAGATAAACCGGCTAATGGAGCCGATATTCACAATGCGCCTTCCGCGAGCGCGAAAGTTGATCTTTTTTTCTTGTGAGGCTGAACTACCCAATACTTACGTACGGAGATGTACGTGTACGTAAAAATCGGCAAGTGCACGCGCGGAAAGTAGGCGATATCTCGGAATCCGATTGGTAAGATTTAAGTCTCACGCTCGTGAACGACGAGCTTTTTGCACGTTGCGCAAAACTCGTGGTTGACTCGCATACCCAGTTGAGGGGGGAAAAAAAGCAGAACGATATACGTATTCAGCCGAGCGCCGATGTACTTAATATTTTACGCGCGCGAGAACCGAGCGGCGAAAATTATGGCGCGCGCACCTCTTCGCGCGTATTGCGTTACAAAAATAGGAGAAAAACGAATAATAGGAGCGAAATAGTTGGAGCGATCGTGTTGCAAAACTAGCTGGTATGCTGATGGTTATCTGCGCCTGGCTCGGATCTTTAAATGTCCGCGACTCGCACTCTGTTCGAACGTGTTCCATAATATTGGTCCTAGATGCAAGTAATTTTTTGGGGCCCAAGGATTTCACCCGAAAATTTGCACGAAAACCTCACAGGAGCTTGCGCATATTGAAGAACCATCTTATGCTCTGCCATGTGGTCAATGATCTTTGAGTCTTGTTCGAGCATCGATTTTATCGAATACAATTCGACGCCCTCTTTATCTCCCTTGGCGTCCGGATCTTTGTGTCTACCGATGCGTGCGAGCGACTTTAGAAACTAACTATTTATATACGAAGTGATTATTATTATTGTCATTTGTGCTCGACCTTTTACAATCCGCAGAGCTCCTAAACAGAAAAAAACACAAAAGGTGTCGATTACACCGCGCCCATTGAATTCTTCGCTCCGCGCGCTGAAAGTGTCGAGTGAGATTTTTAATTTTCCAACGACCGTACGAACATACATATATGTATATCCCACGCTCGGATCGGCTTTCCGTCACATTCCCGCTAATCTCTGAGCACGCGCGCGCGGATGCAGCAAGCATATAAATAGGGTATAGGGGTATACATCGGCGGCTATCGATCGGAAATCAGCGCGTTTGTTCTCGCGCGCGAGCTCGGCCAGATGGATCTTTCAGCGCGCTTTCGAGCGGCAACGACGGCGACGTTTGTACCTTATAAATATGCTGCGTCCGAATCGTATACGAAAGATTTGCATACTCGTCGCGCGCGCGAGCGAGCTAATAGATGCCTATCGTGGCGGTGAAAATGTGCCTCAAAATTGAACGATCGAGGCTCGGCTGTAGCCGAGAAAGAATCAAGCGTAACGATTGCACTTTTTTTTTTCTTTTGCTAATTTCGCACAAATGTTGTGGTTTTTTTCGTTCGAGGCGGTGGCGAATCAAGCGCGCGAACGGTAAAGGAGTCCTCGGACAACGGAATGCCATCAGCTTACGGTGCCAGAACACTGAGAGTAACTAGAAGTAAAAGCTGTCCCATACGATTGTGAACGAACTTGTGTTGAATCTGATAACCATTTCTTCGATTCTCCACCACGCCTGCAGTTCGCATTGGATTTACGATGAATCCCACGTTGATCCAAATTCAGAATAATGAAATGCTCACCTCGATCCACGGTTTAAATATATTCGATCCAACGGCTAAACATCAGAGTTCAAAATCCGATTCCGATTCGCAAAATGATAAGTATGACGATTTCACCCAACGCGATCAGTTTTCCCCCTCAAACTGACGTCACGCTGATTTCATACTACACACACCGTCAACCGAGCCGTCAACAAATCCCCGATGCCGACTGCAACACCAGAAAAACCGCGAGCCATCACGCAAGGCAGAGACCACATCACCATCGCATCGTTCCCACGTGACGCGCGTTACGCAAAACCCTCCCTGTATATACTATAATATATACACGACAATACAAGTTATATGCGTTATAGCTCGGGTTGCGGGGCGCGTAACCGAAGCCTCTCGTTTCCGTGATTGTCGAATCTATCGGGCGAGATCGTCCCCTCGGAGATCGGCCGGCCGGCGCCCTTATCGGGGGAAGCCCCTGCCTGTCTCGATTTCCACGCGGGGGCGCGTTCCTCCCCCCCATCGCTTGCATCGGGGGAGATGATGATCGCGCCGATATCATGAGAAACAGAGAGCGAAGGAGAGGAGAGAGGGGGGGGGAGCACGGCCGGGGTTTCCTCCTTCCTCCGCGCTGTACTTCCTCGTTCGCGTTGACTGACGCGAAGGGGCTATACTCCTCGACTGCCAAGTGCGAAGTTGGAAGTTGTGGGATTATTAGTTGTATATACGTATAGAAGCGTCTGACGGTGACTCTATTATCATCATTATTATTATTTTTTTTTCCAGGGAACCGGGAAATTACGTGTCATTGTATCGTGTTCGTCTATGAGTATAGAGGTTTACGGAAGTATATAATAACATAGAGCAACAGTGTCAATGAACCATAGCTGAAAACAGATCCCAATCGTCGCGTTTTGTATAACATTGATAATAATATTTTTGTCCGTATGTACGTATACGTATACGCAGACGTGAGATGTAATTACACTTTGAATATACAGAGAGACGCCCGACAGATTTCTTCAACTTACTGATATATTCTATGGATGGCTACTTGGCGAGTTTCACAATATGCTTACATTTTTAAAAATAACATCTCCCCCACTCCTCACGAAAAATTATCACAGTCGCTTCGAGCAGAGCTGCAGGAAAACACCATAACAGTTGTCCTGCTCTTCGCTGCTTCCTCAGGATCACAATTATACACCACACGGGCCAATAACTCCCGCGCAACAACGACAACCAATTCATGATTCACCGGCTCGTAAAATTCGCCATCACACGCACATAGTACGTACTACAAAGGGAATAATTAATTTCGGCCCACCGTATGTTTCACCCGATCGCGACGCGAATTCTCGCGCATCACGGAATCCATGTATACCACCAACCGGATAGTATACTCTCAACGCAGTGATGGGCCACTCGCGAACGACCAAACCAGCAGCCTCCCGCATCAGGAGCAAGTATGTATCAAGTACAACTCGCGCAGTCGTCGTCGTCGACGGCCCACTCGAAACGGCTCTTGATATAACATGCGGGCGATTCTTTTTTTCTCCCCCCCCCCCCCCGCGCGCACCCGCCGCCGCTCCCTACCCCCCCGCGCGCGAGAGAGCGACGGAGAGAGAGAGGCAGAGCGCGCCAAAGGGAAAAAAAGCTCCCCGCGCACGGGAGATCAAAAGCATCAGCGAGTGCACGCGGGTGGCGCGGGGGGGACCATGCGTACGTATAATGTACACTGCAGACTGCCGCTCGTCACTTGGAGATGACGAGATTTGCGCTTCTATTTGCATTTGTTTTGTGCGCGCGGCGGGTGCGGTGCGTGCTGCGGATGCTGGCTGCGATACGATGGCGGGCGATGAAAAGCTCGGCCCGGGCCCGGGCCTTGCGGGGACGAGGAGCGTATGATATACGAGTGCGCGAGAAAGATTCGTTCGCCGGGGAGTGAGTTGTATGATGCTCTTTGAACGGCAATGGGGTTCGTTGGGGTAAAACTGATTTCACGTGTATACTGTTAATCAACGTTCAGCTCTCCGTATGGGCTATGTTTATTTGTACAGCGGCAATTCACCGCGGATGATTTATACAGCAGCGGTGTTATAAATGGCGCTTTCGATTTTTCAAGGTTGGCGCGGAAAAGTTATTGTCGTCGTTGTTGTGGAAAACTGCACTGTATTGAGGTAGCAGTACAAATTTTTTGTACGCAGTCACGAGTACAGCATTTACTGTACGGTGAAAAAATGAAAAAGTATGCAACAGACGGAATTTTGAGTTTTGATGCAACAACACGAAACTTTTCTTATTAACAAATAAAAACGAAAAACAAAAAAATGATTCAGCACAATAATAGACTTTATGGATCTCGAAATAAAGCGATAGCATTGCATTAGTCAACAGAGAGAAGCCTCATATTGTTAGATAATCGTTCGTTCACACCGAGATGCCAATGTCTTTCTCTTTGCTCTTTATTTCTTCTTCCTCGCTACTTACTATACTTGTCTGTTACGCTTCTATTTCGCGTACGTTGGCCTTGCACATCCACAGTCCACACGCGCGGATAACATAGTATACACAACAAGCACGTCCAAGTGTGCATATTTAAGCGTGTCTAGGAGCTCTTTTTTTTTGCCACAAATAGGATATTTCTTCGTGCTGCTCGGTTCGATCGGACTATATACGCTCGTGTGGATGTCTATTCTAATTCGAACATCTCTCTATTTTCTTTTTTTTTAAGCAGCGTTAGGAATCGAATAGATCGTGTATGGAGAAGATCCACGGGACTTGGAAGCCGCACGTTAAGCCAGCTTTATTTACGGTTTCTAATTTTACAAAGACGACAACGACGAGCGCTTACTACATGGTTGTGGGTAATTCTCTTCCTGTTTGAGGAGAATTTTTTTATTCGACATATTTATACATATTTGCTGTTTTTTAAATGTCATTTGATTCGTAAAGTTGAATAAGCTAATAAAAGATCTTAAACTATACCCTTCGTATTTTTACATTCATTTTTTGGTAAATATGCAGAAGTGTGGCTCCACCAATAACCCAACCCATTATACCAATATAGGGTGGAGCCACACTTCTGCATATTTACCCATTTTTTTTTACCTGAGGTAACTGTTCGCATCAGAGCAATAAAATACTGGGTCATCTGATACACCTGGCACATTTTTAGGGTGGACATCTTGCAAATCGATAACCAGTGACGTATTTAGGACATTTTTACAACTGTACTTTCTTTCCTGTCTCAAATTCTGGTCAAAGACGTAAATAATGTACTAGCTGTAGTACTTGCTCCATGGGAAAGTATCATAAGCAGACAGATGATTAATTCTATAGTACAGCTTGTGCTACACACCTATACCACAGACTTTCAACTTTTTCAGACGAATGGTCAGCTGAATTGTGATTTTGCAATCCACCCAGCAAGCAACTAGTTATAACAATGAATGAATAAACATATATACTGAATATAAATACAACTAAAATTATTCACACTCAATATCTATTTACAAAACTGCACATTATTTAATGCATTGATTATGATTAGTTTGTGCCTTATCTACACACTGATTTTGATTCTTGTAACACTTTTATACAAGCTCCTGCCATTCGTATTCCATCATAATCTTCACTAGTTCCAGCATGAATGAAGTTAATTTTTCTCACTCCTTTGCCATACTCTACAAACTCGTGTTCAAACTGCAAGTGCATATTTATGTAAAAATGTATAACTTTTGATTGATTCAACTGAAAATATTCTTGATACTCACTTTAGACCACTCGAACTGTTCCCCTTCATTTAATTTCATTAAAAACTCGTAAGAGTCCAACACAACGTTTTCTGCTGTTAACAACTCTATTCTACCACTGTATAGACCAAAACCATTCCCAATAAAGTAGTATTCGCTAACCTAAAAAAATATAAACGTCTTGAGATTCATCCTCATATTACCCATCACTGAATTTTTTGCTCAATATTAACACCTGTATTGGAGGCTGCAATATATCTAGTAAATGTTTGTGAAAACCTTGTTCAATTAAATCTATAGTTTGATGATGTTGATCACATAAAGAATCGTTTAGTACATCATCACTAAGATTATCAGCTATAAAACAGTACAATTCTCCCTCAAACACTGGATCATCAGGTAAATCTGGTGCTCCTCGAGGTGGACACTCAACATCACAAAAACAATCATCTTCATCTCCTATCATCTGCTTGTTCCACAAACCATCTTTTCCAGAATGATTTTTTATTAAATTGTGGTCAAATATTTTATTACAAATGCAATGTACTATTGAACAGAACATGGTCCACGGAGCTGAGCGATAAGCAGACAGCGAATGCCTAATCATCATCTCAGCTTTTCTCTTCCACACACAGTCCTGTATAAGGACATTCCAGCTTTTGCAGACCAATTGACAGTCGAGTAAAGATTTGTAATCCACCTGGCACAGCAATTCAAGAATTAATTCTTTAGGAATGTACATTTCTCCAAGCATTAAGCCATTGTTTTCCTCGTAGGAAGCCATGTTACCATCTAACAACAAAACATTGTGCATTTTATTGCTTAATACTTTAACTTTATCTGTTTCCATGAGGATAATATTAACCTCTTAAAGCAGAGACCAGGTAAATCTTTGATGGATTATCGCTTCACAATATATTTCTCACTGATAGAAAGAAAAAAAGTTTTGAAATTTTCTTGCATAAGTCTCATTGAAATGCACATTTAGAAACAGCCCAACAGTAAAAATAGTACTGAAATTTCAAGTAATGTTAACAAAAAACTATTATGCTTTTGTTTACAAAAAATCTTAACCCACAAAGTAATAGATCTATTGCTTTGTATTAACCGCACAGTTATAATAACCAATCATTTGTAACTGCAGCCTGCTGCAGCCGCCCAGCCGGTATAACCTAGCTGTAGTAGCAACGAATATAGACGCTTATAGAAGCGCACTGTCTATGTTAAGAGGTGGCGAAAAATTTCTGGGTAACATGCTCCTCTTCCTATGCTTATAGCATTAGGAATTTTTTCGCCACCTGGCCTATGCTGACTGTGCTTCTATAAGCGTCTATATTCGTTGGTATAACTGCATTGCTCGGACTGCTACGAAAAAGACAGTGAAGGTCGATTTTCAATTTTCATACATATAGTTTTATAGCTTCTCGGTCACATGATAGCTGTCGGTAAGGTAGTTTAGCGTTTAGTTGAGGAAGTTCAACAGTGCGTAACTTTTCCAGCGACTACATGCCAACCAACTTTTATCTTGAAGACGTCTTAAGATGTATTTAAGGGAAAATTAGTTTGTCCTGATCCATCAGAAAAGCTACATAACGCACTTCGACCTTCGACCCTTTGGGCTGGGTCCAGGTCCAGGGGCAAGCGAAGTGCACGCGGTGGACAGGACAGTCCACTTTGCATGCGCAGAGACTATTTTTCGTCTTCTGCGCACGTGTAGTTGACAAAAATCAGTCAAAAACGGTGCTCCTCACTTTCTCATGATGGGTTAAGCCACTTAAGCCCCTGATGGGGTGGTATCATCTAACTTTTTTTCCTTTGGCTCAGGCTTCTGGGCAAACAAATTTTCGTCTTAAATACACCCGAAGATGCATTTAAGTCGAAAATAAGACTGTCGAAACTCTATGCAGATGAAAAGAGAGTTACACGATACCACCCCTGCAGGTGTCAAGTGACGAAGACGTTATAGACGCTGAAAACGATGACACGAGCGAAAGAAACGAATGAAACGAACGAACCGAACAAACGTTTATTTGGCTACAACTACGTAAGGTAAGGGCTTGCTGCCCATTGCTTTTTCTGAATAAACAAATTAATGAACAAATAAGCTCTTGTAAAGTTAAATACCAAATTTCAAAAAAATACTGTTATAATTTAGTTGTCTCAAAAATTTAATTCAAAGCTTACGCAATGATTAAACTTTTGGCTGTATATTTAGGAGGAAATCATTGTTTTGGCTGCAAAAAGATATAAAATTTCTAAGGCTTAACTTTTGACTGTAGATTAAGAAAAAATTTATTTATAGAGTACAATTAGCTGTATCTACATGGTTTTTGAATTTTTATTTGCAGGCAATTTCAATTTTATACAGGCACCCGCCATTATTGCTCCATCATCTTCCACATTATATCCACTATGTATAAATCTTATTTTTCTCAGTCCTTTGAAATATTTAACAAATTGATATTCAATCTATAATTGTATATTTACAGCTTTATTGTCAATAATAATTCAAATACTTTTACTTTTCAACATTTATATACTTACTTTGGACCACTGAAACTGTCTATCATCTTGCAATTTTTCTGAGAAGTTATAAGAACACAAAACAGTATCATCCTCTGTTAATAATTCAACTTCAAGCTTGTATGAACCCCAACCATACCCAGTGATGTAGTATTCACTTACCTAAAAAAATGTATCGAGTGAAAATTTGCTTAGATTTAGAATAAAGTAAAGATTTTCTTACACTCTTACCTGCACTAGAGGCTTCAAGAAATCCAACAAATGTTCATCAAAACCTTCGTCGATCAAATATACAGTTTGGTACTTTACACATTCCATAAGATTAAATGTGGCAAAACAGTGTAAATATCCTTCAAATACCGGGTCATCCGGTAGATCTGGTGCCCACTCAGGTGGTGGACAATCCACAAACCAGTAACCAGTATCACCATCCCAATTTAGGGTTTCTTCTTTTCCAGAGTGATTTTTGATTAAATTGCGGTCAAACTTATTATTAGAAATACAATGCACTAGTGAACAGTACATGGTCCATGGAGCTGTGCCATACACGGACAGTGAATATCCAATCATCTTTTCAGCTTTTCTCTTCCACACACAGTCCTGTATAAGGACATTCCAGTTTTTGCAGACCAGATGACAGTTCAGTAGAGATTTGTAATCTACCTGGCACAGCAATTCCAGAATTAATTCTTTGGGAATGTATTTGCCTCCAAGAATCAAGCCATTGTTGTTTTCCTCGTCATGCAGCACAAGATTTTC
>JAPYYV010024332.1:0-12796 GCA_030522625.1 Copidosoma aretas
TGTATATTAACTTATTTACGAGTCGATTCACTTATTTGTACGTGAAAAGTTGGTTAACACATTAAAAAAGTGAGATTTTCACTTATTCAGATTTAGAGATACTCATCTAAACAAAATTTAATTAAATTGGTAAGTCAGAAATCCTAGATGATACACTGAATGCCCTTAAAGGGTCAGACTTAAAGAAAGGATGGCACTGTCTCAGTAACCCGAGGTAATGTTTACAGGTACACTTTCCCTCGAAAGTCAAAATTCCGGAAGCGTGGGATCGCAAGTGTCAGGCTACTCACCCCGTTGCAAAAAAGAACCAAAACAAAAAAACTTCTAACCCCTTTTTCAAAATACGTACAGCCACGTCCCCAGTAGGGCTGAAGCTGAAAATAAAAACTGCTCCGGGAAAAGAAGCTTCGCTGCTTCTTCCGCTGTACATTTCCAGGAGCCACGAACAGCATGAGAGAATCATCCTTCCGTTCAGGAAAAACTTCTCCTCCGCTCGATTCGCCGAATCCTCCAAAAAAGAAAAATGCCTACCTGCACTTTTGATTCCAAAAGGTCGCCGAATCCACGGACAAACGGTCGGAAAACAGCTCCTCGCGCGTGTGTATTTAGCGTGCGCGTATAGAAAGGAGAAAGCCGCGGGGAACAGAGAGTCGGCAATCATACCGGCTCGTAATAAAACGCGCGTGTCGCAACTTGCACGCGCGAGCATGTACGTGTGCGTGTGCGTATCCCCCGTATACTGGATACATACATTTGTGCAGACACACACTTCCGTTCGCACCTGCATCACGCGACTATCATAATACCCCGCTACCGCCCGCATACAACCCGCCCGCCGCGCGCCGCGGGCCGTTCGCCGATTACGCGGGGACCCGACGACTTTTTCGCCCCCCCCCCCCCTGACTCGTCATCGCGGTCTCCTCTTCTTATCATCGTGTGCATGGTGTATGCACCTCGATCGTCCGTCCGTCGTAAACGCGCGGGAGGCTGCACGAGCGTGTAAATTGCTTTTTCGCGCTCGCGCGCGAGAGCCTCATTATGTCACGTGCTCGTATTATATGTGGGTGACACGTGCGCGGTCTCGCGAGGTTCGGATGATGCTTTGCTTTCACGTGCGCTTGTGACTTTGCACATGTATGTATGTATACGTTGTGCATGTATAGCACAAGTACAAAGCTCTCGGCGGACGGTCGGTGATTAGTCCGAGCCGAATGAAAAGCGAGCGAAGCTGAAGAAATACGCACTTCGCATTACACGTGGATCCGAGTGTTTGTTTGTCGTTTCACAATCGTGTAATAGCCTGACGTAAGTATCTAGTTATTATTATTATTATTATTATTATTATTATTATTATTCCTATGCGCGTGCAATTGTACTCTGAATGGCCGGATAAATGGGCCCCGCTAATTTATAGAGTCTGTGGCGCATGAGTTGTACACCACGACGAAGGCTGCGGACGCGTGTTTCAATACTGAAAGTTCGTCGTTGAGATGATACTTACTCACTGATCGTGATAAAATTTTATAGCTCGGCCCATTACGAGCTCGGTCATCGAATGACATTTGCACGACGCTCGACCGAATTAGGACAAAATGATGATGATTTGATAGCTGCGCGCGTTTGAATTCAAGCTATGGCCGCCGAGCGACTGTATTTGCGTACATGAGATGGAATGTTGCTTACGACCATCGTTGGGATGTTGCAAGGCGAAATCTATATTAAGTATTACGATGAGAGGAGATTTGATGATCGCGTGATTTTTCTCTTTCCATTTAATCAAAAACTAATCAGCGTGAATACAAATGAGATTTTCCTAAAATTTATTAAAAACCCAGGAAGAAATATTTTGACCGTTATGCTCCATGGAAAAGATAATAACGAAATAATACCAGTAGTAATCGAGGATCTAGAAAAAAGTTAACTAAAAATTTTTGCCGTAATTGGTTCCACGTCAAATCTAGAAATACGGTGGCGTCACAATTTCTGTAAGTTCACTAATCAGCGTAAAGACCATCTTGTGCAGGCGAGTTAGCGGATTGGACCCCATCATATCAAAAAAATCTTCCGTCCACTTTTTTGACGGGACAATGGTAAGAAAAATAGCAGAAATAGCTGAGTATATTTTTGAAAAGCAAATATTCACGGGACTTATGTGAAAAAAGGTCAAAAAGGTCCGTAAAACAGGTTTTTTGCGATTTTCGATGCGAAAAACAATTTTTTCCCAAAAACAAAAAATATTATGGAATAGCGCTTAAAAATAAAAAGAAAATGAGTATTTATAAGTTTAAATCGGACCAAAACTTTTTCCACAAAAAAATAAAAACCATCGAAGATGGCCATTTTTGGACATTTAATTACAGGGCTTTTAATGGTCCTAGAATATTTTTTCAGAACTTAGATTGTAGGTGTTTGTTGTACCTAGGTTTGATGAAAATATGGTTAAAAAATGTTCTTAAGTTTGTCCACAATTTGGAAAAATGTAAAAAAAAGTGTTTTGTGAAAATGGCGAAGAATTCGCCAAAAATGGTCCAAATTTAATTTTATAAATTGTTATTCATTCTTGAGATATTCTTTTACTAACCTATAATCGTAATTGGTGGGTGAAATTTATTTAAGCATCTCCAAATCGCGCTTGAAAATAAAGTTTTTCACCGTTTGGGGCCGACCGTCAGAGAGGCTTCCATGGTGGTACTTTCTATTCAATTGTGCTCCTCAGCGCTCGAAAGCCGGAAAAGTACTCATTTTCAAAAGTGTTTTTGAGGGGCTTGGATAAATCTTATCTACTAATTGAAGTTACATTGTTGTAAAGAAACATCTTACGCACAAATAACAATTCGAAAAATTCAATTTGGACCATTTTTGACGAATTCACCGCCATTTTCGCAAAACACCTTTTTTTACATTTTTTCAAACTGTGGCAAAACTTTAAAAACATTTTGCAACCATATTTTTATCAAAGCTAGGTATTACAAATACCTGCAATTTGAGTCCCGAAAAAAGTTTTTAGGACCATTAGAAGCCCTGTAATAGAATGTACAAAAATGGCCATCTTCGGCGGTTTTTATTTTTTTGCGGAAAAAGTTGTGGACCGATTTGGACTCTTAACAACTCATTTTCTTTGTATTTTTAAGCGCTATTCCATGCTATTTTTTTTTTTTTTTTTTTTTTTTTTTTTTTTTTTTTTTTTTTTTTTTTATTTTTTTCTTTTTTTTTTTCCTTTTTTTCCTTTTTTCTCTAACTTTTTTTTCTGCTATTGTTACCATAATTTTCCCATCAGAAAAGTGTACGGAAGTTTTTTTTTTAACAGATAAATTAACGCGCCTGCACCAATCATGACCACAAGCACAATCCCACTTCTATATTTGGATCTGCTAGATGTATTTCTTTCTTTTGATTTTCATACGCGTGAGACGAGAGAAAAACACGTGTAAAATAATAATAATAATAAATAATGATTATGATTTTTATGATAGTTCTGAAAAAAATGTAACCCAAAGGATGAGATGGAAATACATAGTATTTATATGTAACATCCCAATCGATAATCAACTTGCTGCAGATAAATACTCTCACTCTCGCTATTCCATCAGCCATAATGCCTATACGCTACTCATATTGTCACGCGGGTAAGATAATCCAAGACTTGCTGATAATAATAATAACAATGAATGAACCTTTGTCGGCAAATTCATGTGCGTTCCTCCAGTATTCGTAAAAAAGGGAATGGCAACGTACAAAACTCCTCTTCGACGAAATAAAGCACGTGCTGGTAAGTGGTGTACGCAGCTATTAGCTCTGCAGATCGGAGAAAAAGGAAAGCAACGACCTTGCGCTCCCTCAAACTCGAAATGCGCGGGATGAAAACTTAATTTTCGCCAACCCTCGCGCTCCGTATATACAGTTGCTACGCGCTGCTGCAGGTGTATCTTTCGTATATATAGATAGCTATGATGCGTGCACACCCGAAGAAACTTACAATAGTACACATACGAGCACGCGCTTTTTTCCTCCCGCCTCCTCCGGCTCGGCGATTCTTTGTCCAATCAACCGCGCTTATGCGCGCGGGACAGTTCGTCCTGCAGTCCATACGGTTATTACACATTATGCTGGCGTAGTATTTTCCGCGGGCGCGCCTGGAATACGCACGCGTGAATGCATGCACCCACGCGCGGAAGATTTGAGTGAGAAAAATAGTACGTTCTTTCGGATGCAGGAGTGTGCCCTGGGAGGTGACATATTACATTGCGTTTGAAAATTTACGTGCATTCGTGCATGAAAAGCTTCGAAACGCGTACGTACGAGTGCTATTTTGAGAGCAACACAATATTTTTCCGTACACTGCGCGGGCTCTTGTAAACGTCACCTTTGCTTGCATGGTTTTCATTCAAGTTTCTCTTCGAAGCTTTCCAGAAAAGCCCTTATTTTTCGAACCACTCGGTATCGTCCTTTGCTTGGACTACCTGTACAAATTGTGAATGCAGTAAAGTTCAATTCGTCGAGTAGGAGATGTAAAAAATTATAATTTAGGTAATAAACCTACAAAATATGTATACTACATAAGTTGGAAATAAGTTTATTCGTGTATGATACAATGTCCTTTGGTGGCTGAATAAATAAATAAGCAAATAAATAAAATTGCTTGCAAAGGCTTTGAAAAAGTATAATCTATAATTTTTCGAATCAAAATGAATCGAGATTTCTCCTTGTCCGGATGGATACCTTTCTCCTCCCAAGCGATGGTATACAGATATTCCTTTATACTGATCTTGCTACGACACATAGGAATCGATAAAATTTCACAACTTCCTATTTCATGCATAGGTGATGATTAATTTGTGTTCCAACGCTGACAACAGTTTTCAAATAATACCAAAATTACATAAAAAAAATAATAGCCGCCCACGTTTAGCTGTCGAGATCTTTGAAACAGTATCCCTAATACCGTGCGAACGCTTCGGTCCACCTGCACGTTTACCATAAATAATCATAAGTCTATGAAAAAAAAAGATCTAAAGCGTGACAGAGCCACGGAGCGTCTTATCACCGACCCCCCGTTTTTTAACAACCCCACCTGACGGTCCATCGTTAAAGAAAAAAAGGCTTTCATAGCCCTGGAAAAAGAGAATAAAAACGGGGTTATCAAATCCACGTGGCTACGTACATTACACGCGAAATCGTAATCAGCCGGTCGAACTCAGCGGCACGTGCACGCGCGGAATCCTGTCCGATTCGATGACCGAGGTGTATAATATTGTCACGATCGCATAAATGAGCCAGCCGTGAATAATGCCGATCTCGAATGCAGATCGTTATTGTGTCTTTTATACGTTTTGGAGAAAGAAAACGAAAGCGCGTATTGCGTAAGATGGATATTGACGCGCGGATCGACTACGGCCGGTTTCGTTTTAAGGAGGTTGACTACCGTATGGAATTAACGGTCAGTTTTCAATAAAACTTCGTATACAAGTCCCAAAATGTATGAAAAAAGTTTGTGCAAAGTTTCAAGATCATAGAGTCCCTCTGAATCGAGAAATTGATGGAATAAATTATGTACAATTGACATTCGCATGGAGAGAATTGTCTACACTGAATCTCTAACTTAACAATTTTAAAAGAATTAACGGTCAGATCTTTAAAAAATTGCATTCAATGGTGAACTAATACTTGCTTGTGGCCTATGTGAAACTCAATTGGGTTCATGTAAAAAAATTATTGATATATGTTTCCAAGGGTCATCCATCTTTAAATGTTAATATATAGGAAGTACGTGTGCATTTTTAACCTAAAAAATAATAAAAGTCGGAAGGCTCTCTCTCTCTCGCACCCCCTACTTAAGACAGGCCATCTCCTTAAGGAGGATAAAGACGAGCGTCCGGAGTCAAACAGGCAATTTGATCCTAAGGAGATATAATTTGATTAGGATAGTGTATAACCTCGAGCGAAAGTGTCCGATTTATTTGTCGATATTTAACAGTTGAAGACCCAATAAATCTAATCTCAGGGCAAAAATAATTTTCAAATATTTTTTTTCATTTGTTTTATTTCAATTTCACAACAATTATTTTTGTTCATCATATATAGGTGTAAAAAGTCAAAAAACGGCAATATTTTCGATAAAACTCCGTATTAAAAGCTAATACAAAGCTCTGGATCAACTCCTAACATTGCAGGAATATTTTTCGTACAACTCCTTGTATTATACCTACAATTTTTTCACCAAAATCGCTCCGTCAATTCGAAACCCGGCTCAACCTACTTAACCAAAAAACAAAAAAGACGGCCCGAAGGATCAGCAGAATATTCCACAAACAAAGTTGACAAAATTTGTTCCCCAGAACACTGGAGGGAACTTAATATACGTTGGCTCTTGGGTTTCCCGTGTCTTGGGAACACAAACCAATACAATTCCGTCAAAATTGAATCCGAGTCTTCATAAAAGAACCGAATCTCCAGAACAAGTTTCCCGTTCTAAACCCGCGATGTTATCGCGCGGGTATTCGCAAACGATGGAATTTTCTAAATTCAAAAAGAACGAAAATTCTCGGTGTTTTGGCTCCTAACCTCACTTGCACGCATACTCCACAACAGCCGGGAAAAAAGTTTACGCGACCCCGAGAACAAAGTTCCGAAGAGCAGTGGCCGTCGAGAGTCTCGGGGTCTATCTCCCCGGCGACAATTTGTCAGGCGCCCGATAGGAGATTGACACCCGTGAGAGCTAAGCCGAAACACCACACGCCGAGGCGGAAAAAAGGGACACAGCTCGGCGTATGGAGGAAGCAAAAAATGGAAGGAGGAGGGGGTTGCGGGAAGATCGAGGCATCGAGGATCGTTTATATAGGAAGTCCGCCGGAAGGAAAAAAGTGGGATACGATCACGCGCGCCGAATGGCAAAAAAAGGGCGGAGGGGGGAGGGTGGGTAATTGTTCGATCCTGCTTCGAGGGGACTTTTCGCCCGGCTTTTCCCGCTCATTAGTATCGGCCCGGTGAAAGTAATTAGTCACGTAAGCCGAGGCTGATGTTTTATATGGATGGGTTTTTTTTCCTCAGCTTCGTTTTGTTGAAAAAAAAAATGAGTTTCTGGAATACAGGTTTGAAGATAGTATCATTTTCGAGGCGGAATTCGGGACGATTCCCGACGTATCCATCAGC
Organism: Copidosoma aretas; assembly: GCA_030522625.1. Taxonomy (NCBI): domain Eukaryota; kingdom Metazoa; phylum Arthropoda; class Insecta; order Hymenoptera; family Encyrtidae; genus Copidosoma; species Copidosoma aretas. The sequence goes on from JAPYYV010024332.1 coordinate 7,150, forward strand.
GATGTTTGCCACGAGTGTCTTTTCCTATAATAAGTTTCTGAAAATCCTCGAATGGTACCGGAAACCGTTTCCCTGTTTACCATCATTTACTCGGATCCTTCTTTGTTCAGTCACCGTAATAACGCCAGCTACCGAATAAAAACCAAGTAATGATACTTTTCTCTGCTCTACTCGGAAGAAGAAACACCATACTTTCCTCTCGATTTATTCCGTCTCATTTGTAAATATTCGTATTTGCCCAGTAATGGAAAACAATTTTACATCAGATCACTAAGAATTATTATTTCGTCTACTCCACTGAGTCGACTGAGAAAAACGCAAGTTTGTAAAGAGAGCAAAAAGAGGACGGAGAGAAAACCGCACAAATAAGTGACAAACCACGATCGTCCCACACGTGGAAGCGTATTCTAAATGTATCTAGTAGCCACCCAAACTATTATTTTGTACTTACTACTATTAGGACGGAAAAACAGAAATAGGTCTTCACGGAAGTAATTTGCAAAGAGAAGTTGTCGACTCTGAGACACTAACCTTAATAATACTTTAGAGAGGTATACCGACTAAGGAATGGCTTACCACAAGAAAATTTGTATACACTATGTTTGTGGAAAATTGATCTTGTAAAGGATAGAGAATTGATATGAGACTGTCGTTGTAACATTAAAGGATCTGCATTTGTAACAATTACGTAGGTAAAAAGTTGTCGATGATCTAAATAGAACCTGAGAGATCACTCGCACTTACGGTATGCTATACAATCGTCAGCAGAGATAGGAAATGTAAGTATTTAAGTAAGATGTTTGTTCAGTATAAATTTCAGCCAGTGATGCCTAAATACATGAGACCGAGAGTCCAATATATGAATCCAAGGCGCGACAGAGCTCATATGAAAAGATGACGTAAGAAAGTAGTCCAACCAGATCTAGAGATTCACATCAAAAAAAGTAGTCAGGCACTCAAAATTCAACGAGGGAAAGGATGGCAGGTCGATGAATGATTATATCGCGCAATCGTCCCAATCGACGAAAAGATGTTTGTATCCTTGCAGGAATTCCGAATGAAATAAGAAAAGTAGCAGAACTATAAGTAATCACTGACTTGGTCACTCTAATTTTTTAAGATCAACATTACTATGTTATGTATAGCACATGAACTCACAAGTTTAGACCAGAAATCGGTGATGACTTGTAAATCGTGAATCCCAGGTAAGTAAATCATTTTTAAACATCAAGAGGATAAATACTCAAGAGTCTCTATTATCACATTTGTATACAAAACTTTAAACAATTAAAGTTTAAGTATGTATTTAATTAAGAATTCAGAGTCTTGAAGTTACATATGTTTTGGTTTACATGGTTATATTCTACTCAAGAACTATTAGGATTAAGTAGTCATTACCCTTTTGGTCCATTGAAATCATGGAGTGATGTATATCATGTAACTTATAAACACAATCACGGCATGCTGTGACAAGCTGACACTTCTCTTCATGTGGTCGAGTAGGTTGACAAAAACCGTTTCATCAGAGGAGTTGTTGGTAAAGTTTTAACAATACAGATATATAAATGTTTGCAGAAGTAGGTATATGCGAGTTTCGAGGGATAAAAGTGTCTGTATCGTATCAAGACCTTGTCATATTTCCTATTGGAAAAACGGTGAAAATTGGCATGAAAATGAATCGTTAGCACATGAGTATTCGATATCAAACGTGTGTTTGTAGTTTTAAAATAACCTCGGTACTGTACACATCAAATATTTCAATCACTCAAACGACCAGGGGCCATTTATACCCATCATCGATAACCCAAGAACAGTTTGATTCCCAGCCAGAATTTTTTCCCAATCAGCGTAAAAGCATCATCATGATAAAATATCGGGCATCCGAGCCACCCGACTGACCCGACGCGACACTTTTACAAAACCAAAATGACGCCCAACGGTGCCTCTCCACCTCGAGCTGAATCCTCATGCAAATACACCCGGCCCCCGGTCCCCGTTGCAGCGCGCGACTCGCGCGGCGCCAAAGTGCAAACGCTCGTGGCGAATCAGCGCTCGAAACTGACGTTTTGCGTAATGATCGCGCGATCCCGACCGACGAGCGCAAAACCGAGCGGGCAAAACGGGGTTCCGAAGCGCGATCCCGAGTAACGGCGCGGCACGCCGGCCGTGCTCGTTTCGCGGGCGATTCGGCCCGCGAACGACGCCGTCGAAGCGACGTTTTCCGGCCATCCGGCCTTGCGCCCGCGACAGGTTCGTGCGGGTGGATAAAAGTCGGCGCTTCAGCATCGCCGCGGAGCAAGCGGATCGAGTCAACAGACTCATCGGGCGCGAAATCGCAATTGCGCCGCGTCGATTGCGGGACGAAGAAGATGATGATTGCGCGCGGGCTTTATTGCGCGCCGTTAATAGCGAGAAGGGGGCGCGCGTTTGCGGACGCGCGTGGATGTTTGCGCACGCGTATTATACGTGTGTGCGCGGCGTTTCGCAAAATTTTGTGCCAGTCGGGTCGGAATTATACTCGCGCTTTTTTCGGATTGCCTAATTGGATTCCAGAGGCTACGTAGGGGGGGGGGGGGGGGGGGGGGGACGGGCCAGGCACGATTCGCGATTGTGAATGCGAGAAGAGGCGCGGGACGCCTATTGTGACTAAATTGCGTGTAAGCAAGTGTGAATCACGCGCGTCCGTTGTAAGAACAATCGTCATTGTGGGGGGAAGTTTTGCGGGTTTGCGAGCGCGTGTTGTACATTCGCTGAAGCAGTGTTTTAGAATGGTCTGTTGGGGGTTCTTTTTTTTTAATTGGTCATTAAAAACGTTGTTTACTCAATTTTATCTTTCGATCATCGTCTTGTTGGCGTTTAGGATGACGATGCAACTTGGGATGAATGTTTATCTCGGACTCTCTTTTTTTTTTTTTTTTTTTTTTTTTTTTTTTTTTTTTTTTTTTTTTTGTTTTTCTTTTTTGTTTGTGGGGATATTTTGGGTGTGCTGTGAGGGGGGGGCGAGCATGCGGCAAAGCCGGCAAGGGATCCCTCTGAAAATAGAATACAATCTTTTTTTTGTGGTATTTGTAAAATTTATATGCGACATTCTGTTATTCTTCTGAATGTACTGTCAAAATTTTAGAAAGATTCTACCAGAAGCGCTATGTGTTATGAACGTCCTTAACAATCTTGGGATTTGAACGGAGATCAGAATAGGTCACTTTAATATACTGTGCAATCAATGTCTTATCTCACTCGACTGTTTCTACTTAGTTTTGCACTCTTTCGAAGTCAAAAGTAATATGGTTAAAAATTGGAATGCAAACATTTTTTCGTTTAGATTTGATAAAGATGCGCTTCCAACGGACAGAAGTAACAAATTCAAACTTTGTCATTGTTCGCGTGATTGATGAAAAATATGCGTGGGCAGTTTAACTTGCAATCAAACAGTTGAGCAAATCCCGCTTCTATCAAATTTTACGCACTCAATAAAAAATAGTTTCTCAAGTTAATTAACAAAATCGCATCTTTGTTACTTAAAAAAAAAATAATTCAAGGGCCTGAGCACGGAAGAGTTGAAAAAAAAAAAAAACGACGCTTATTCACGTTTACTTTACCTGGTTAACGGCCAAATCAGCGCGAGAAAATCCACGCTCTGTATATAGTGAAAATCAACGACCGCGGAAAAAAAGGAGGAAAAGGCCGCGCAGCCGGCACGGCGCCCGATCAACGCCTCTAATCAAGAGACGGCGCGCACTCGAGTGTCGCGAAACGCCATTACATACACACACGCACGCTTATACGCACATGTAATGTACGTGTGCTGTAGCTCCGGCAGCCGGTTCAATTTCTCTCGATTATTTTTCGCACGTTTTTACCCCAAATAGCAATAATACATGCGTACACGAATGTACGTATGCAATGCGCACAAGAACGCCGGTTAATTGGCGGTAATTGATAATTATTATTCGCGCACGGCTGCGCGTAGCACCGAAATGTTCGGTGCTCTCTCGTTGAATTTCGAATCGCCGGTACGAAAACGTCTCTGTACACTTTCGTTCTGTTAACGAGTTTAATGCACAAGTAGTGGGAGTCGTCGTAATTAATATGCACATTGATTTCACAGGAAATTATTAGTTACCTTAATGATTTCGATGATAAAATTATTCTCGATGATTTTAAACAGCAGTAATCTTTCGTGTAAAGTCAAAATAAATCGTATCGTAATGCGGGTGAAAAATTATTATTAATATCCTGGTGGGTTTGCTCTTTGCGTTTATTTCTCAGAAAATTAATAAAATATGCAGATTTAACGGTACACGCAGAGTGTGACGTTATCTTAGGATTCAAATAATATTCCGTTACCTGGAAATGTCAATTATCGGGTAACCCGGTAGCTCCATGGATTTTTTCTATACTTTGATAAGACGGAATATTTAGAGAGATTTAAAAAAAAAATACAAACGGTGTCTCGCGCACCGTACAGCTAAAACCGCACATACCTTGATCTGTAAAAAACGCTTTACCGTGAATTCTTGTAACAGCTTGTCATTAGATCTCGAGCCACAACTTTTTGCTTTTATTTTAAGCACCATGCAGAGTTTTAAATTTTTTCATAATCAGACAAAATTTTTCCGTTCGCTTATTTTTTTGCGTAAATGCCGTTCGAAGAAAATCTTTGCACATGGTTTTAAAATTATCCGATTCTTGTGCTCAGAATACATATATTTTATGTGGTTTTGTTCAAATTTTGATTGCAAATAAATTTTATAATTTTTATTGATTCCAGACAAAAATACTCGTATCACCTAAAAACGCTTAATTCAATCAATCAGACGAAACTTTTCAATACTTAAATATCTGATTAGTTGCTAATCGTAGATCGACCATCACAACTAAAAATATAATAACGATGCTCGAAAAGATACAAACTTCAAGCTAATGTTCCGAGAACACCTTGAAAACGAAGTTCAACTAAAACTTACTCGCCATATTTAAAAAAAAACCCTTAACGCCCATAGAAAACCCCTATTTACGTCTCAGCATATTGCAACAAACGTCACTTGCCATCTCAATGAAGCCCAAAAGTACCCAACGTTTTCCTTCGCAAGCCTAAATTATGAATTCACGAAACAGCGCAAACTACACAAACCGCCGGTGAACCAGTGGCGCTTTTCTCCTCGTCTCTCGATCCATGACTTTTACCTCTCGAATCCCATCTTGAGAACTCTCATCGCCCGCCACTGACTTCAGCCATCCCGCCTGAACCATCGGCCCTACACCGACAGCTTACAATGCACCGCAAAACAACGATCACCAATCGAATAAAATCAGAACATACTGTATCCATGAATTAAAATAATTTTGGAATAAATAGAAAAAAAATAGCAAAAAAGCATGTGAGTTGGCAGAAGAGATGGAGAAAAAACAAAACAACACTCACGGGCAGCCAAAGCGAGGCCGAGAAGCGCGAGTGCCGCGAAATTTCGCAGGGAGCAGCAGCGGCGGCAGCGAGCCGGTGAAGAAGGTGAACGCGTCATCGTGTCTCCTCGCTTACTGTCGCCCCGCTGCCTTTCGGCCGGCCGACCTGAGGTACACTCTCACGAGGTGGAGTAGAAAGGGGGGGGGGGGGGGGCCGGGGCGCCCCCCCCCCCCCCCCCCCCCC
>JAPYYV010024333.1:0-14259 GCA_030522625.1 Copidosoma aretas
TTTTCAGTCCGGATAGATTACTTACATTTTTAGCTGTATCGTTATTAGAACTATAAGTTTCGATTTAGAAATATTTAAACTTTAAACGTTAATATCAAATTATTTTAGGAATCCCCATTAATTTTTAGATTAGGTTTTGATACTTCGTAATTATTTACACTCCTTAAATATAACGAACTTAATCAACTTCATACGAAAAAAACTTTATCAGAGAATCAACTTTTGAATCAAGATATTTAAAATTTAATTGTAGTTATTTGAGTATATTAAGGTTTCCCAACACTTTTAAGGTTAGCTTTCGATAAACAGCAACTATTTAAAATTCTTATGTATTACACACTATACGAGTTTAAAGTAGTAAAGAAATTGACTAGACTCTTTACTTATGTTATCGAGAAATTTAAAATATAATGGTAGTTATTGGAGTATTTTGAGATTCTACATCAATTTTAAGGTTATATCTTAAAACACAGCAATTATTTATGTTTCTCATATATGACCTACTATAAAAGCTGAACGTAAAAAAAAAAATTTACAAAACTCATTACTTTTGTTATCTAGATATCAAAATCTTATTATCAGTTATTTAATTATTTTGAGATTTCCCATTATTTTTTTTATTAGGTCTCAGTACACGAACGTTATTTATATTTCTTATATATTACTAATTGTACAAGCATTATGTAAAGAAGTAATTTATTAGACTGTATACTTTTGCCATTGAGAATTCACAATTAAATAGTTGTTATTGGAGTATTATAAATATCCCCCTACTTGTAAGGTTAGGTTACAATATACAAACATACTAAACAATTTTTCCTCTTTTTGTATTATCTTAGCTCCAACATCCAGGAATAATAATTCGATCATCTTGTTTTGTTCTGTAGATATTTGAAAATTCAACACCACGTAATACCGGTTTTTTGGAGATCCCTCATTATTTTGGAGGTTAGGTTTCCACATATTGGCATTCCTAATAAACATTCTCTATTTCTCGTCATCATAGCTAACACGTCCAGAAAGAATTTTGAAATTATCTAGTTCTCTTATCGAGATATTTAAAATTCAATATCACGTAATACCGTTTTTTTGAGATCCCTCATTATTTTGGAGGTTAGGTTTCCACATATTGACATTTCTAATAAACATTCTTTAGTTCTCGTCATCATAGCTAACACGTCCTGAAAGAATTTTTAAATTATCTAGTTCTCTTATCGAGATATTTAAAATTCAACACCACGTAATACCGTTTTATGAGATCCCTCATTATTTTGGAGGTTAGGTTTCCACATATTGACATTTCTAATAAACATTCTCTAGTTCTCGTCATCACAGCTAACACGTCCAGAAAGAATTTTTAAATTATCTAGTTCTCTTATCGAGATATTTAAAATTCAACATCACGAAATACCGTTTTTTTGAGATCCCTTACTATTTTGGAGGTTAGGTTTACATTAATAAAGTTTGACAATAGTTTTTCTCTATTCGCTATCATCTTAGCTTTAACGTCCAGAAAGAGTTTTTGGGTTATCTTGTTTCGCTCTCGAGATATTAGGTTTTTGGAAAAAGAACAACGCAATCTCCCACTGTGTGGCGTAGGCACTCTCCCGTGCACCATGGGCCACTACATGGAAAAAAATAGGAACATAAGACCTCCAAACTTTTGGGCTCCAAGCTTTTAAAATATTTTGAGGTGTAATGCTACAAAAATAGATCTCTGTCACCTCAAATTTGGTAATTTAAATGCTTAAATATTATAGACCTCTAACTTTCAGGTATGACACATCTACAGTTGGACTGTCTGCTCTCAATGTTTATTGAATATGTATTGGCTTCGAACTTTGGAGCGTGAGATTACAATCTTAGGAACAATACAGCTCGATAATATTTGAGCTTTTATATTTCCAACTTAGAGTTATGATACTTCAAAATTAGTATTTAGAGAAGTCGGTGTTCCATACTTTTATATTTCAACAAAGTTTGAGGTCTTACGCTCCCAAATTTTTTCCCACTAGAACTACTCTTGCATGTTACATCATTAGCATACGAGGAAGACCTAGCCTTACCACACTCGCACGCATACATGTACCACAGAATGTTGATTGCCACACATATTGTTTACAACACATTAGAGTCTGGCCCAATAGTTTACAGCTACTTTGGACCTCTCATGACAATAAAAAAATTCTAAATACAGAGTTTTATAAATTTAATTATACGCAATCACGCATTAAAATTATCCGATTTTCGTGTATATTAATATTATACAGGGTCGTATTTGAAATAGGGGTAAATGTGGGTATTACTGCCACCTATTTGATCAAGACACATTTTAAAGTCTATTGAAAATGCTTTTATGAATTTACCATTTTTTTGTTTTCTTTAGTGTAAAGCCTATGCCATTAGATAACATAAAAAAATATTTGATTCATTGTAATCATAGTATTAAATTATAATACAATTATTAATGAAATCAGCCGAATGCTAGTATTATTGCCATCGTGTATATATTACTGCCCCCCTATTACTGCCAGTGTATCTATTACTGCCCATGTATTACTGCCACTTGTTAATAAGCTAAATATTAACATATTTTAAATAACTGTTTGATAAATAAATAAAATACAGCACAACACATCAATAAAAGTATTACAATAAAATTAAATACTAATTTTATGGCTATAATATTTTGTTTGCATTAGATACAAAACTTCAGGTATTATAAAGAAACTTTGGATTTTAATAGAGTCACAGTATAAGAAGGAGGTGCTGATGTTATTTTAAAACCTGAAAAAATATTTTTTATGTCATAATATACCTACAACTAACAATTACTGTTAAAATCAAATTGTAGCTGCAACTTTCTATTTGGTCTTTGATATCCTTTTCTCTTTATTTTTAATTATACAAAATAAAATCGTTGACAAAAAGAATAAATACGAGTTCCAACTACGAGACCCTGTTACAGGGTTATGTTGACTCAACCTACGGAAAGGCTGGCAGTAATTGCAGCATTACCTAAAATCAGTGCATGAGACTTGAATTAAAAATGGAAAAAAACCTATATAATAATTTTAACGATCAAACTAATAAAAATTATCTTTTCTTTTATTAGAAAAAGTTAATTTGTAGTTATACTTTTAAATATACTACTGGAAAAAGGTATGTTCGTTGTTACTGCTATGCAGGAAAAAGAGAATCGTATGGCCAGAATCTGATCACCGTCTAATCATTTTTATATTTTGTTGATTCATAATGAATTTTAATATGCATATTCGGTTGCATTACATTTCTGGGGACTTAAATAATCTACATATTTTTTTTCAACCACTTATATTGTATGAAAAATCATCAACAACTTCATTCATGTAAAGTGGCAGTAATTGCAGCAGTGGCAGTAATACCCACATTTACCCTTATAATAATGAAAGATAAAAGAGCTCACCAAGGGTGTAGGGTTATACCAATTTTGAGTTATTGATTTTGATTATCAAATTTCTCTATCGCCTAAAGTAATCGAAGGGCCCTAAGTGCAAAGACTTGCGCTCGAGTTGCGAGTTCTGTTTTTCTCTACAAAGGCTGGCGTTTAAACGAAGCGACAATGAAGCCTTAGAGTGAAAAGCATGCAAATTAAGGTACTTTATCTGATATTTTTTCTTATTAAAAAACAATGGTTTTTTTTAATACTCATGAATTTTTACAAATTTGTAATCCAACTAAAACTAATGCAAATGATATAAATTTTATCGTTGTATGATGATAACAACCTGTATCGATCCATATTAATATTAATATGTCATTAAAATTCCGTAAGGCTTTTAAAATTTTCAACTGATACGTTGAAATAAAACATAAAATGTATAATACTCCAGTATGATGCATTTTAGTCCGTTGTATCATGTAATATATTAAATATGCGGGGTCCAGGATTGGCAGCCCTGGTGGGGGTAGGGGACTCCGAGGGGCAAAGCAGGAACCCAAGGGAGAACTCGTCCCTTCCCCTAACAGCCAAATAAACAACGGTTCGATCTTTATATAAAACATTATACTGCTTTTCCTGAAAACCATAAAAAAATTCTATTAATTATGATCTTTTCAAAAAAACTTCAATGCCAATAATGCTTTTGACCTTGGCTAACTGCCTACAAATGAAATTAAAACATTACTTTGAATTAAACTACCATGTTGTAAATAGTATTCATATTAAACTTTTTAAGACGATTTTTTTTTGTAATTATATTTAAGTTTTTATTCCAGTATAGGCGCTGAGGGACTTTCCATACATCATGTGATTAGTTTGAGAGGAGAAGGGGGGCTTATATATATTTGGCATTTGCATTTAAAAATCAGAAAAATGTGCTTACCAAAAAATTGTCTAGTAGCGATTCGAGCTGTTATAACCCACACGTGGCGCCCTTCTGTTGAGAATAGCTTGAACCCGAACCTGTCATTGCATTTAAAATTTAAAATCTCATGCATTCCAATATACACCGTAAATAAAAGTTATTAGAATACCCAATTTTCCTATTGCCTCAATAATTATTATTGTTTTCTTACATAACAGCTGATAATAAAATAAAGGGCTCTTACACTTTCCCGCAAAAATTTTGGACTTGAGTTTTATAGCAGGTTCGGGTTTCAGCTATTCTCACCAATATGGCGCCACGTGTGGGTTAACAGCTCGAATTTTTGTACCGTTGTACGTTTGTGCGCCAGTGGCAAAGGTCATTTTGGTATTTTTTGTGGACAAAAATCCGCCGACACCACAATTTCAAAGATATCTGGATGCATTTTTTTTAAATGGCTTAGAGAGGACTAGGCTACAAAATGTCACCAACATTTTCTTGATAGATTGTTGTGTAACCTCAAAAAAAAAAAAATTAAACAAGCACCGAAAAAATTATACAAATAGGGTTACTTTCGAGTTTTAAAGCTTTATTCAATGGCGTTTTTAGGTTTTAATGCTAATATAATATTAAAATAATGAGATTTTTCCTACCTCGGGCACATTTGCAACTCTGGTACACCCTTTGCTAAGAAAAATAGGATTCGCCACTGATGTGCATCCGATCAAAGTTGCTTTGCAAGCGTCGAAAACGACTATTTCCTACCGAGAGTATATATACCAGGGTTGCAAAAGTGCCCGATGTAGAAAAAAGTCATTATAAAAAAAGACGGTGCCGTTATAGCATGCGCTCCACCTTCCCTACTATAGTCAGGCTTGGCTCACCGTCCTTATAGATGGCCTTGATCCAACGGCACGTGGTTCGCGATTGGTTACCGTCACAATCACCGTAGCTTACGATTGGTCGGGGCAAAAATCTAAGCACTGAATGTCAACGCTGAATGAATTTTCAATAACAGCTTACTAAGGTGGCTAACTTCTGTGTCATTCACCTTAGTAGGTATTCTAATGAGCTCACAATTATTATCGTAATGACTCTAACAAGTACATTCTTCAACGGCGGAGCAACTCAAAATTTGCCTAATTGTATATACTGCAGCTATTGTTGAAGCTTGCAACTACCTCCTAACATGTTGTTTTAATTTTTAATCTTAAACTAAGGGGCATAGAGATATTAGAATTCTAATATCTCTATGCTAGAAGGCCTTGCCCCCTGCGCGCTTCGCGCGCCAACCCCCAAAAACACATTTATTTCTATGATTTTTAAAGAAAAATTGAATAATTGGCTATTTTATAAAATACACTTTTAATACTTATTGAACCAACAAATTTAAAATGATTTTTAATTATTTTTCAATATCTCATTTTCAAATTTTCCCGCTCTTGACCAGTCTAAACCAATCACAGGGCAAATAAAAAGACTTCAGTCACGTGAGGTTCAATCTTTTATGGTAGGATAAGAGTTATCAAAAACTTTGTTATAGTAACTCTGACGCTAATCGTAAGTACCATTCAATTCACCTTCAAAATTATGTAATTTGATGGTTCACAAGAATTCATGTATATTTGTGCCTAAGAAATCTGCATTCTCGCAGGTACTTTAACGTTCAAAAAAAATTTTTGAAGCTTTGCTTCTTATGGCACGCTTTGGGATTGGCGCTGGGAGTTAACGAAGAAAAACCAAAACGCTGGCCGGAATTTAATACCGGACCCCCTGATATGGAATAATCCATGTTGTAGGGGTCGGGGATTAAATTCTATCCCACGTAACGCAGCGCTATATTTCGATCTTATTCGCTCCGAGAATGAAATTGGAGGGGATAACAGATTCTACGGCAGTGCCCATGGTGGTGAATAAATGCGATCTGACGGTACTCCTGTATACCAAACTAAGAGCAAAATCATGATTTTATCGAATATCTTGATAAATCGGAATTATATTGAGAAGAAATTCATTCCCAATCATGGAAGGGAAACCAGCTTAACAAACAAGTTGATGTAATATTAAGACTTTGTCAGTAATCATTAAGTTAAAGAGAATCTAAATGCTGAAACAGTAATCTTGTCTGCTCTGCACGTGTCACACAGATATGTAACAGTTTAAAAAAAGAAGCTTCATTAAGTCTGTAAAGGCTTTTATAGCTAAGACAGTGGTGGAGGAAACCTTGCATAGGCTCCCTCGAAACAATTAAGAGGTGTGTCAGATTTTTACCGACTAAAACCGTCCACCGCCTGGGTAAACCAGCGTAAACGCTCTGGAATCCAAAAGAACGAAAGAAGAAAAGAAGTGGAGAAAAAGATAATGGAAAAATACTGGGACACCGAAAGTTCGGGGCTAGCTAAAATCCGAGAGTAGGAATTTAGCTAGCGCTAACGCTAAGAGCAAGACACAAGAGCATACCCACTGCTCAAAATAGTTTTTTTTTTTTGTTTGATAGCGGGAAGGGTGAGATCTTCTTAAGACGCCTCTACGTGCACACATGGCTACCGTAGAGGTGGTGTCGGATTCACCCTGACTTATAATGTAATAACACTACGAGATGCTAATAATCATGGACGTCTACAGACTGAAACCATCCTCCCCAAGAGAGAGCCAGCCCGTTGGGCTATTACTCTGATATAGGTGCTGAAACAGGAAAGAAGAGATAGAACCGGAGAAATAATGGAAAGATGAGAAATAACGGCAAAGTTCGATGACCGACTAAGAGACCAAGGGAGGAATCTGGTCGGTAATATACGCATCAGGGCGAAACTTGGAATATTGAGGTGTTAAAACAGCCTTAAGTCGAAGAGGAGGAAGAGAGAAATACATCCCGGTTAGGCATCAAACTTATGAGCGAAGAGAATTCAACCCATAGATCTTCAGCCCAGCCACGCCGTTAGTTGAAGGGTTGATAGTGACTTCACCGGATGAACTGGCCCAGGTGTTGCCCCCCCGGAAGAGACTCGCCGGTGATCCATCGGCCCGATCGATGAGCTGCTGAACTCCCACAACAGGGATTGCCCCCCAGGTTCAGGCATCATCAGGAGAAACTGCACTCAGTCCGCTAGAATTGGGAGAATGTGTTTTCGGCGCCACGGGTACTTTTCCACCGAAAAAAGTTCGAGAATCGAAATTCTCGAAAATTTTTTGACGATAATCGAACCCGTTTTGCGTAGAGTCTGTTAGGCTAGGAAGCTAGCACGGTAACCACTGAGCCATCGAGGAATCTGCTCAAAATAGTATGATAACGTTGAGCCAGGAAAGCTTGCCAGGAAAGCTATACTTGCAGGCTTGGCCATCTAGCAAGTGGAACGGAAAGCTTGGTGAGCGCGGGCTGTTTGAATCACCACATGTACACTGGACAAAAATGATTTGTTCCGAACGTGGTTGTTACACAACGTCACTGACATCTCATAACCCATGTTTACTTATGGTTATTTGAAATTAACCGTCATACGATTTCTGTGCCCGTACGAAGACTAGCACAACTCAGATTTTAGGCTATATATTCATGCAATCAAATAGAAAAAATTTGAAAAAATTCTGCTTGTGTAGAAAACAAGTGCAGATGTGCCCAATTTACTTTAAAATGATTTCGTGACATTAAAGTTCAAAAAATAGAAAAACGCTAAATCTCGAAGAAAAAGCAAATATAGGCCAAAAATAACAATTTTACGGGTTTCCTAATGAGATAGTAAATATTGAGGTGCACTAATAGAGAGGTTATGATTCACTTTTAAACATATCATTTATTTTCCATATTTTGGATATATTATGATAGAATAGGGATGAAAAATTTTTAAAAATATTACAGTACGTCAAGAATATTTAAATGAATGTGCACATATTATTTCGACATGATTTCATGAAAAATTAACTTTTATATGAAAGAAAAACGCTCTATCTCGAAGGGAAAGCCAGATAAACCAAAAATAACAATTTGTATAGGTTTCCTTTCTCAGCCGAGGGGGCTTCACGCCCCCCCCCTGGACCCCGCACAACCTTTATTGTGAATTATTATTTCGTATTAATCATACATAAAAAAACTAGCACAAGTTTTAGAAAAACCTAAAATTGCGTGATCAATAAGACAGTATCCATATGTATACATAGCCAATAAGTATCGAACGTAAAGTTTAAGTATAATTAATTCATTAGTAAAAATAATTAATTAGGTATCTGGAGTCACTTGGACCATTAAATAATTTTCCCCACACATTTATCGGAAACCCCCATTTTACGATTAATATGTGTGTTTTTTTTTAATAATCGGAACATTAAACTTGTTTGTAAAATTACCTTTTCATGCTTATATCTGTAAGATATTTTTATTACTATATTTTAATATTCGGTAATTGTAGTATCGTTACAACTTATTCACAAAATTTTATCTTTTCGGTACTTTAACCATCAGGTTTTTTTTTTCATTGTTGTATTTTTGTAATAATTATCACTTTGAAATTATATCTTCGGCAAATTATATCCCATCCCGAGAATTTATCAATACCACACAACTCATACATAGTACAGCACATTTCTGAAATGTTTCCAAAACGTTAAATTCATTTGCAATTTACAAGTATTTCTCCCTAGAGCTCAGAGCTTTTCTGAAACGTCTTTAAAACCGTAAAATGTCCGTTGCTGAGCTCAGCATAAGTTGTATGAAACGTTTCAGAAACGTTTCCGGAATTTTTCTGAAACTTAATTGAATTTAGTGCAAATTTAGGAAAAAATACATTATTTTTATTTTTTTATCAATACCTAAATACACAAATAACAAATTACAACAATAAAAGTAAAATTTGAAGAAAAAAAATGCCTGACCCCGGGGGTTACGAACTGAGTCCGCTAGAATGAGGGGCGAGTATCTTATCCACTTGACCAGAGTGGACGAAATACCGTTATTACAAATTACATCACTATAAAATACAAAAACCAGTTTTTTTGTTTCCCATCTTTACAACTGAATTATGGAAATACAAATGTGTGTTTAGACAATTTACGTACTGAATTTCATTTGGAAACATTTTCATCTTTCACTAATATTTTTCGTCTTTCGTTCACTCTTGGGATTCAATGCGATGTTCTATACTTTAGTATTAAGTTTGCATTTAATAGAGATTTTATATATAATGATTAGTTAGTACATCGTCTGATTAAAAAATTATTTCAATGATTTGTATTTGCATAAATGCAGTTGTAAGTACGCAAAACAAAAATAATGGTACTTATACCCTGTAAAATCCTTACTTTGTTCAAAGAAAATTTCATCCACTCTGGCCAAGTAGATAAGATGTGCTTGCTTTTAATATAGGCGGACCAAGTTCGTGTCTGTGGTACAGGAATTTTTTTTTTTCTTTAAATTTTTATTTTTACTTTTTTTTTTATTTTTTTTTAGGAATTAGGCATTGCTAAAGTAATAATAATAATAATAATTAATCTTTCTCCTAAATTTGTACTAAATTCAGGTACGTTTCAGAAACATTTTGAAAACATTTCTGAAACGTTTCATATAAACTTATGCTGAGCTCAGCTACGGAAATTTTACAGTTTTGAAGACTTGTCAGAAACATTTCTGAGCTCTTGGTAGAAACGTTTTTAAGTTTTAAATTAGACGTTTTAGAACCGTTTTGTGCTATGTTAGAATCAATATTACAAATTCTCGTGGTACTGTTTTAATTAAAGATAGATTATAAACTGGTTGGAATTTTCGACTTAATTCGATTTTCATCTTTACCCTACATTAGATAAATTATTTTTTTCACCAATGGCACTTATTTATGTATTATTTAATCATCCTTTGTACGACTATAATTTTTAAAAGGTAGCCCTGAAAATGGCAATAAGAGGTTGCCGAAATATTGGACCATTTTGTAAAATAATTTTTTAATAATTACATAGTCCTGCTATTTGACCAACTTCCTTAATTCATCACGGATTCTTATGGACATTTGATTTGTACACTTCTGTGTTGAAAAAAACCATGTCCAAAAACCACATAGTAAAACCATATGAAAAAACCTCAAAGAAACATATGGCTTTACCACTCCGTTTTTATATGGTTTTTTGTCTCAAATCACAATGTGAATTTTCGAAAACCATGTGGTTTCAAATCAATTTAGTTTTATAAAAACCATATGGTTTTTTCAGCTCCATGAAATGTTTGAATCTTTAATTTCTCATTAGTAATAACTAGAAATTACAGTTTTTTCAAAACCATATGGTTTTTATAAATCCATATTGATTTGAAACCACATAGTTTTCGAAAAACCGCATGGTGATTTGAGACAAAAAACCACATGAAAACGGAGCAGTAAAACCGCATGTTTTTATACAGTTTTCATACGTGATTTCCCCACGTGGTTTTTGAATATGGTTTCTTTCAACAGAGTTGATTTGCGAGAGATATGCGTCAACTGAGCTGATGCATGTCGGGTTGCCATTTTTTTAATAGATGATCAATTTTTCTTGCTCCTTACAAGCGTAGCTTCTCCCAGCAGTCCCACGACTGCTTGGTTTTTTTTTATAGAAAAAGTTATCCCAATAGAAAGTTTATGTTTTTCTTTATTAATTAAAAAATAAAACCTTCTTGGTGTGTGTACATTTAATTTCAAAATGCTTCAGTAGATAAACAACATGTTCAGGCTGTACTGAGACTTGAACAGCCCATGTTATTTAAACGAACGGGACAGTTTGATGTATAAAACAAAAAAAGGGTTTATTTAATTATTTTTTCACCTAAATGAGCCTAGTCGCTCTCTGCAAAAATTTAAAATTATTTATGTAGGTGTAACAATACATTTATCAACGTACACGACCAGCCAGTTAATATTAATACCTTAATTTTATACTACTTCAGCCGTGCAAAATATTAAATTTATTTTTACTTTGAATTTGAGAACAATTTATACGTTATTCCATTAATTTTAGATTTTTTCGGCATTATACGTAAATCAGATAAGAACAATGGAAAAGAAGAGTAAAAAATGTCTTCATCATTCTGTTTTCTCCGGTGACATAGCGACAGTCCGTGAAATTCTACTCAGGTACTTTTTACTTTCAAATAAACTGTAACTTTTCCAAAATCTTGTGATAAATTTTTTATTGACGACCCAGTGATCCATATTGTATAAATGATTGGAATCTACAATTTGAAACACCTCTGCATCTGGTTTATGGCTACGTCGATGCTTTCGATCCTGTACTAGCTGATGATAGACTACCTCTGATGCAGCTGCTTATAGACAATGGGGCAGATGTAAATGCGCGAGGACCTGAACTTCAAACGGCACTGCACTTGGCGATTGAAAAACATCAGGTACTACTGTGGAAAAATATAAAAGCTATTCAAAATTTTTATCTCTTAAAATCAATAGTTTAACGGGGTCAAATTATTGCTGAAACATGGTGCTGACCCAAATATCGCTGACCACAATGGAGATACAGCATTGCACTGTGCCACATGGTGTGTCGAAGAAATTATAGGACTATTGTTGGCTCACAGAGCTGATCCTAATATTATTGGTGATGGTGACCAAACACCTCTTGATGTGGCGATTTCTTTCAACAAAATTAATCGAGCAAGAAAACTTCTGGCGTACGGGTAAGATATTATGATTCATATTGTACATGTTTATCCGTTTTCTAATGAAATAAAAGGATTTTCCTCAAAAAAATTATATCAATAATTCTTGCAGGGCAAAATGCAATAAATTTTACGAAAGTCTGCTAAATTACTGTAAATGCATAAAATACGATCATCACAAGCAGTTTGTTGAAGATATTCTAGAACGAGCAGCAGAAATAGACTTTCATGGCAAGTTCTCCCTCGAAGCATTACTGTGCTACATAGTATCGGATAGACACGATAGACAAAAACACGTGCTCAAGAAAAACTGCTTCCTCGTGGAGTTCTTGCAAAACAAAGGTATTACTGTTAATTGTGGAACTGGTGACTCTGATCTGCATGTGGCTGTTCGAGACGGGAACAAAGAGTTGGTGGTAGCTCTAGTTCATGATGGGGTGGATGTTAATGCCCAAAATTTCTTTGGCGAGACTCCGTTGCATTTGATTTTCAGAACACGAATGTCCAACAATTATGACATCGCTAATCTGCTTATAGAATCTGGTAATTGAAGTTCTCTAAGCTTCCAAATTAATTTAAAACATTTGTTTTTTTTATAAGTCACACTTCAAGTCAGTAGTCTTCAACATCTTAAAATGTCTTGGCCAATTAAATTACAATAATGTTTTACAGGATCTAATTGTCGTGCGCTCAACTGTATCAATAAATCACCATTGGTTTTGGTTTGGAAACAAAAAGATAGATCATTACGAAGATCATTATTGACAATGATGTTGAGAAGAATAACAAGAGTTGACAATACAACCCCTAAAAGTTTAGATCCAGAAGAAATCCCTTTTCCACTAACTGGAAGCACACGGATTAAATCTGAAATTGTCGAATTCTTCACTGCTATTTGTTTTAACAATGAGCAAATTATCGACCACATGCTTGATACGAATTTGGTGAAACGTGCGAAGAAAAGCTATCCTCGAGGAGTCAACGAAGTTTTGCGTGCAGCTGTTGGGAATATCCAATACAATATCGTTAAAGTTCTTCTGGAAGCAGACTTTCAAGCTGATAGGTTTGTCATTCAGTAAGCCATATTTAAAATTGTTTAAAAAAAATTATTTTAATTAGTTGCCTCATCATTTTTTCGCCAGGTACTTCACCGAACAGACCCCTCATTTCATGACATTACATCATGACGATGAAAATTTGAAGATGGCATGCTTATACTGGGAGTTTAAAGACAATGAAACTGTAAACAAAGCGATGATTGATGCCTTTCGTAAAGTTGTTGAAGACTCAATTGTTGATCAATTTACCTACCTTTTGACTTTTTTCCATGCAATCGACTTACGATTAAACAAAATACACCCTGCTTTGATCCCAGCGAGAGGACTATTTAAATTAAGTACCAAATTGACAAAAATTCTGTCGGTGTGTGACAATGTGCTTGATAATTTGAAAAGAGTCAAAGCAGGTCAAAAATCGGTCTTTGATATCGTGACTATGCCACTAGATTCACTAGTCATATTGTTTAATAATAAAGTATACCTTAAAACTTGTGCGAAATTATTATTGCCACTAAGAGAACGTCTAGACCTTGAATACTACAATTGTGTAATAAAAATTCGCATCGATCTAGCAATTGAGAAGAACGAAATATTGTTTTGTGCCAAAACTTTCTTAACCGAAGCTTTCCGGGATTTTTTAACCACCATGAATTTTAATACTCTACCTGACAAAATTATGAGTAATATTCTAGCTTATTTAAATATGAGGGAATTAAAAAAAATCACGAGTTCATAATGTCTGCTGTGAGTGATATGCATAGAGATATTAGAATAGAGCACGCCAGGGGCCAAATCTCGCGATACGCGAAGCGAGTAGAAGGCTGCCAGTGAGTCTCCCTGTGTCCTTGTCTAATCAACGCATGCGTAGCGCCTACTCCATAGATATATTGCATTGTGTAGCTATATATACCACTCGTTAGACAAGGACACAGGGGAACTCACTGGCAGCCTTCTATCTCGCTTCGCGTATCGTTGCCACTTACAGCCTACCAGGCCCCTGGCGTGCTCCATTCTAATATCTCTATGGTGATATGTAAATTGGTCAGTAGATTGTACAAGGTCAAAAGCATGTGAGTGGCCCATTAAAGAGACTTTTCCAGGGATACACTTACGAGTAAAGACTGCTATATTGTGCATGCCTTTGAGAACATGGACTAATTCTTAAATAAAATAAATTAAATGTAACACACTGGCGTTATAGGTACTTTTTCGTTATTTTATCGCCCCC
>JAPYYV010024335.1:0-16015 GCA_030522625.1 Copidosoma aretas
TATATAGATATATCGGGCGCGACCCACTCACCTCTTCCAGGACATCCGAGAGCTTGATCAGGGTCTCGTCGGGCACGTTTTTGAAGATCGGAACGCTGGAAGAGAAAAAAAAAATCGTTGCGTCAATACTTGCATTGATCACGGACAGAGTGCCTGCAAACGATAATTTTAAAACTTTCCATAAGCGCGTCGTGTACGCGTATGTCATGTCGATCCGGGTGATTCGGTAGCTCGTCAGGTTTGACGTGACATTGGAGCAGGCAACTTTGGTTAATCGCGCTAGAAATCGCGAAAAACCGGCGAGAATATCGTTATGATGCATAAGATTCCACTTTCGTCAACTGAAGGAGGTTAGACTGTCCAAGCAACAATGACAAACCCGCGAAATAAACGAATGCAGATCTACGTACCATAGTCGCGTGTAGTATAATGCAATGATAATGATTACAAAAATCTTCCAAACCGCAACAAGTAGAGTAGAATACAAGCGTTCAATTTTTTCTGAAAAACAATCGACGCGTGTAGCGATATTTTTGCATGGAAATACAAAATTTGCCGATGACAGTATAACGTACACATGATTTTATACACACGCGAATCAAATGCAGCACCGATACGTTGTATATACAGTTTCCTTTTCCACTTGCTCGAATTCGTACATCGATAACGTTGTATTCGATGCTTCGTCTCGAGGTTAATCTTTTTTTTTAACAATTTCGCGCGAAATACATTGCATGTTTTCGCCACAAGAGCCAGAAACTTACACCTCGGTTCATTAGATCGCGAACCATCTTCGACCGACTGGGACAAAGAAAAATAAGAAAAATCACCTCTTGAGAAAATCGGTGTACTCGGTCTGCTTGGTCATCGCCGTCCTCATCATGATCGCCTGGAAGCATTGCCGATTGATCGCCCACATGCGACAGTCGGTGGCCGCCGTTATCGTGGCCGTGCGCTTGCAGTTGTACAGGATGGCGAGCTCGCCCAGCACCTTGCCCGCCGACAGGGTGCTGAGGTACTTGCCGTCCCTCGACACCTCCACCTTGCCCTCTGCAACGGACGGGGAAAAATTTGCTTTTTATTCTTCCCGTCGATCGTCGTCGGACGTTACCATGGATAATGGTATACAAATTAACAAATTCACGTATATATATATATATATATGTAATGTATGGCGTATGTTTCAGAGGAGTCGCAGATGCGAATCACACTTTGGCAACGCGGGCAAGGTACACTGCGGCGCTCGTAACTCCGAGACGATAACAGCATATTACGCGTGCTCGTATACGTAGGAGTAGGCGCGCCTTTGTTGTGCAGGTTCGATGCTCTCCCTCCGTCCGTCCCTCCGAGGCGGACGAGGCGAGCCGACTCGGAGCACGTATTTCTCATATTAATAATAATGATGTATTTGCAACGGCGGCCGCAAGACGCGAGAAGCAGCGCGCTTATCGATGTGAGTGAAAAAAAGAAAAAACACACGTAGGTATATAGGTGCCTCCTCTCTCGCCGACGCGAGCTCGTATGCTTGCGATTTCGCGTTGGCAGCGATTGTCTTTTGTTCGCGTCTTGCTGCAACGGAGATGGTTCTTTACTTTTTTTTTTTTTTTTTTTTCTTTTTTTTTTTTCTACTGGTGACTTTTTTACAGGGGACAGATTTACGGGACTCGCGTGCTGTCTTTTTCCCCTTCTTTCTGCACTGTGGCGGAGGATTTTGTTTTAAGCTCTTTTTTTGGGAATTTTTAGTCGCTTCGCTCTCGAAAAAACATACGATCCCATTGAAACCGAAACGTCTCTCCGGCGCGAGGCGCGTTTTAGGCTCTTTGTTCTCGATACGCAAGGTCGTTGGAAAGCCGACTTTCTAAAAATCTCGTGATCTCTGGAAAGGAAGTCGTTCCATCTGTAACTCGTTTCGCTGAAACTTTTCCCTCGTACAATCGGTTTGGATCGCGGCACGTCGTGGAGCAAGATTTTTAATTGATGCCGATCGTGATGAAAATTAAAGTAACGTGTGCTTGATCAATAAGTATGCAGATTACGGACTTTGAATCGATGCGAGTTGTTGAATTATCTTTCTTGCGGAGAAAACTGAGCAATCGGCAAAATTCGAACATCAGTGTATAATAGAAACAGTTGTTTCTTTACTTTTATATACTGCTTTTCAGAAATGTCTGTGTGTACGTTTGTAATTAGTTTAATCTCAGGATCCCTCGATGCAACAGATTTTCATCCAACTCGACTTACTGATTTTATTTTTGAATTTCTGATTGTATAATTATTTTTTGATCTTCGTAAAAATAGTCATTTAGTTTTTTTTTCAATTAACTATGCCCTACAGAGCGTAAATAAATAATACATTCGTTTTTTATAATCAAATTCGTATGAAAAGTAACAATTTATATCTCAAATACTAAAAGAAAATTAAAAACGAACATCACTCATGAACTATGTGAACTGGTGATATTACGGCAATAATTTCGTTAATAAAGTGATTGTTAGTTTTTACAGAAAAAACAAACGTAAAAATTTCTTAGACAACTGACTATTACTACTTTATAGTACTAAAATATAAATTTGCATTCATCAATATATTTATATTGATAAAGCTTAAGAATCGCACTGAATAGAAAATATTCGGTGCGATTCACTCGCAAACTATGCAGCCAATGGATCACTAATTTGATCCGATCAATCGGACTTATACTGAAGTAAGGTTTCACCAAAGAGGATTACCCCTATTCATTGGAATAATTTCCAGCTGAATGATCTTCGACGCTTCTCGAATCTTAGTTCTTACACCTTACCTGCTAATTCGATGGAGGTTTCCCTTAAAGTACACTTATGAATTCCGAAATGCTCAACGATAAAGACCAATCTACCAACCAAAAATATTGATGTGCTCCGAAGGAATGATATCCCTCTGTGTCCAAAAGACTGTAGTAAACGTACGATAAATGCTGTCGTTTAACCTGAATAACCTGTAGAGGTGTAGAAAGTTGCCGCCACCTAACTAGTCTTATTTAAAAATAATGTGTTGTGTGTTATTTTCCTTTAGTGTACGTCCTATACAACTAAAATTAAAAGCAGGAAACATAATATGTAGATTCATCCAAATCATCTACTTACTAGAACGTGTAGAATCGACAAAGTAAGCGTTTCCTGGCCAAATGAGAATATCAGCTAATAAACCTGCCTTTCCAAACATTACTTTTGCAACACTTTCTCTCGAAAACAATAGGATCGGCAGACCTGACTTGACACGACGGACGTCGGGACATATAGTGCGTAATTCCATTTCGGATCGTCATCATCTACACGCGTCCAAGCCGTAAAAGAAAGACAAAGACCTTTTCCCCGTCACACTACGACGAAAGATATTCGAGAGATAAAGTTCATATTACAATATACTTGCGAGTGCATAAGTCTCTGCCAGCCGCGTAATAACTTCGGCCAGTACGGAAGGCGAGCGCACAGCCGAACTGCGCTCGTATATGTATATAACGGCTCGACCTTGATATTCCAATGAATCGCTAAAAATAAAATAATAACGCCCATAAAGTAGAACGATGCACAAAGAGTTTCGCGCGCGTCTTCTGATCCACTTTTCGAGTCGCTCTCGTGTGACTTTTGAATTGTTCAGCTTGTATTGTTATACATTTTATCGTATCTCACATACATGTCTAATATGGTATTCGCCGCCAGTCGTCGAAGGAGAAAAATAATCTCCACACTCGCGCGGCGAAGCAAACGTTGTCCAAGAACCGAGCAAACACACAACACACCCACGACGAGAGCTTCCAAGCCACTCCAGCTGGCGCGTTCACGCAACCCATTATGCAAATGCCGGGTAAGAAGCAGCCAAGCAAATGCGCGACCGAGTAATAGTAAATCCACGGCTCGTTACGTCCGCCGTGTACCTGTTGCCTTTAGTTTTGAACGTTCGAATGATTTCCCAGCTGCAAGCGAACGCGGGGATCGGGAGGAAAGCGCGGCTGTCGAGAGAATATACGCGGGCTCGGGTTATCTAATTCGAAAGAGAGAAAAAGGGAGCTGGCGAGTGCAGTGTTTGCGAGCGTGCAATAAGTTTAGTAATAGCAGGAAAGGAGGAGACGGCGATGAAAGTAGTCGACGAGGGTTATCCGATGGTTGGGTTTGCGGGGCGTCGTTCTGCGTATCGATGAATTCAGTATGATGTAAATGTGTACGATATCGCAGCCGTATCCATCAGTAACAAGATACAAGGGAAGGATTTCATGCGCTGCTGGAAGCTGGGAGTTGTGTAGCTCTACGCCTGTATTATGATGTTAGACAGAATATGAACCGGTGAGCTGAAACATCATCATGATCATCATCGCTGCGCGTGCGGTTTTCTTTGCTTATATTTTTTTTTGTGTGCGCGTAAATACATCGACGCCTGAGAGCAATAGAATACGCACTATCTTCCTTTTTTTTCCTTCAAGAAAAGGCGTGTTTCGTTTCCGAGGTTAAAGGAGCCAAGGTAGGTGCTACATACTTTTTAAAGCAAAAACTAAGATTAAAACCACCAGAGTAGCTGTACGCTTGTTCGTGTAAGGCATGACTGTTGAATCTATCACCAGAGCAAAAAGTTCACAACATATTCAATACCCTGTCTGAAAAAAAAAAAAAAAAAAATAGAATTTGTTACCACACAATGACCTCAAAAAAAAAACAAAAAAAAACCAAGACACGCGAAAATAATTAAACCAACAATTAAGTTTATAACCAAATAATGGCAATGTAAAGAAAAATGCACATCACCAAAAAGTGTATATTTTTCAAAAGGTATGAATTTTTTACTTTTATTTTATTTACTATTTTTAGTCATTCATGCGATCTAATATCTTTGTCAAGTTCCATTGGTATGCAAAGAAGGCTATTGACCAAACGTCTTAATTGCTTGAATTGGTCTCAAAAATTGATTACGCATGTTCAGAGTTGATTCCACTCATAATGTAAAGTACCCGGACAACAATGGCTGAGGCCAGCCGTTTTGAATTCAGTCTGCTCTTGTTGGTAACCTAATCAAGTAGTGTTTTTTTCTTCTCTTTTGATACATTAAATCGTTCGTATATTCTGTTATAGGTATGAATTGTTTCGTCGATCATTTCAAGGAACCGATTCGGCTGATTATTTTCTGACAAAGTCAAGTGCAAGACCTATAGTGCCGTCTAGACTTACTTTAGCAACGAATTGATTATTGTATGAATTGATGATTATTTCTCGCCATACACTTTTCTTTGGATAGATAATAAAACCAAAAATTAGATCCGTTGACAAAAATCAATACCGATCATCAAAAATAGAGTAACAGCGTAAAAGTAGATATTACCGCTTTATGTAGCTAAAAATAACTAATTCATCTCTCCTGACAGTTCTTCCTGAATTTCGACAACTATAGATAATTCCCGGTGAATAAGTTTTGGACTTATCGATGGAAAAAACGATTTCGTAAATGGAAAGCAAGTCACTAATAAATAGGGTGAGTTATCTGCAAACGTTATTGTCCTCAAGACGCGTGAGTAGATTATATTGTTAATATATTTTTAACCACCCGAATTCCATATCTTCCATGCCAGACTGACTGTCGTCATCATCGCTCATATATATATGCTTAATGAACCCCCTGATGTGGGTACGCAAAAAAAAAAACTAAAAAAATAAAAGCGATTTTTCAATTGAAGCACGAACAAATATGTATTCCAACAAAAAAACGGTGACTGCAGCAAAAAACAGCCCGAATCGAGCTAAGTAATCAAAGTGTCTTAAGTATCCTTGGAAAGCCGCGCGCTGATGGAGTATTGCACAAAAGCCGTACACAGACGCAGGTACAGTAGTGAGCACTGCAATGGTCTTTCTTAATTTTTTCCTCTCTTGAATTTAATTTTTCATTCACGTCCTGATTCACCGACCGGCTGCGCCAAGAAAAAAAATCGTGTCGGGTGAGAATGAAGAGAGTGGGGGGGAGTCATGAGCGTGAACTTTCAACAATACACGCCTGGATTTCGTGAGCCCGTATTTTTTACTACTTTTTCACGTTGAAAGTTTCTATGAACGTGTGTGACTGCGCTTAGGGTGCAGTTTTAGAGTTCGCGAATCCGAAAATTTCGAGACGAGACGCCATGGAGAATTTTTCCGCGTGCCTCGTGCACTTTCGAAATATGCCGGCTGCATACTGCGGTAGAGAGAGCGGGTATTGCTATTCAAGTGTCGTCTTTGTTCGAATATTTTTTTTTCTGCGACGGTGTATGCTTAATCCGTGGCATTGTTTTATTCAGATTGATTTCGAGATAGGCCGAATGAAACGGGGAATTCCGCGTTGGATGGAATGAAAGTGATTGTCAGATCTTGCGATCGATCTAGAGGAGTCGTACAGGATAAATGAAAAAAAAAAAAGATGCAGCGTACCGTTTTGCAGAAATTAATTTTGTCATATGAAAAAATTGATTCGTCATAAAAAAAATTTATAAAACACTGCGTGAAGAATGAGGCTTTTTTTCCAAACATTGTGAAACAAAAAGTCAATTGTTTCGTTTTCATTAAAAACGTACAAATTTCACAATAATGAACATAAATATTCAATATGCCACGCGCATTTTGTAGTAAGTACGGACAGGAAGTAAGAATGAGCTGAGCTTCATTTGTAAACAAACGTAGTGAGTTATGCAACCAATCTTGTTAAAAATAATCCTATAAGAATAAACGCCCGCTTATACTGTTATTTTGCGGTATCGATGGGGTGAACTTGAGGATACTTTACTCGTAAATCATTGATCCAAAACATTTATACCGATTCATGGAAAAAATCTTGAAAAAAAAAACACCGATATTTAAAAAAACATATTTTTTTGTAGCCACCCCCGACTTTATGAAAATTGATGTCAGCATATATTACTTTATTGTACTTTGAAGCGAATAAATAATGAGGCCGTAATGTATTTTCTCATGGCAACTGAAATAAAGTAACACCTGGAATAATGGTGAGAAGATGTTAAGTTCTATATTTCAACAAAGTAACGAATTATTTCCTGTTATTAATAAAACATTTTTTCACAGATCCTGGTACATTATGTCACGAACTCTCCAGAAAATATGTTTTTTGTGCGATCGTCATAAATATGTACGTATATGTCTCTCGAGCTAACTTACAGCTGAGACGGTATTTTAATGTAACCATCGTCAATATTGAACTTTTTCCAGAGCATATAGAAAGGGTGCTGCCACGCGCCAGGCCAAATCGTACTCAGCTGAGTAGCATTTATGTCCTTGTCTATTGATGATGTGGAACCACGCAGCAAACAACTTTCGCCTGGAAAACGATCACCTCCAACGTCAAATTTTTGGAAGATCTCGTCAGTCGGCGCTGGAATCATTATTTTCACAAAACGTCCAGAATACCAAAAACCAAAAAACCTCGGGTATTTCGAAGATTCCCGGCGAAACAAGGGACAATCAACGGACAGGAGAAAAAGGGCGCAATGTTTCCCGTGCGATACCGCACTCGCGATCCATTCGCTGTACGGACACGCCGAGCTCGCGCAAGCCGACGCTGCCTCTCTCCCCCTGCAACGCGACTTCCTGGAAACATACAGCTGCGTCGGCGACTCCGATGACACCAGGCCGAGTACCGCACATTACGGGAGTTTTTTCGCTCAATTTTTTTTTTTTTTTTTTTTTTTTTTTTCGCCTTTGTCTCTTCTTTCCTTTTTCCTTTGTCTTTTCGTCTCGGAGTTACCAAAAAAAAAAAAAAAATGCCCGCCCCCCACAAAAAAAAAAAAGATCACGCCCCACGAGACCACACGGCGTACACTATGTACACCTAGGGCATTGGAGAGAAAGAGAGTCGGCTATGCTGTACTCGTACTTATACTCGTATACACTCTGGTGCAACGGAGCGTATAAGAGCAGGGTTTTCTGAAACAATAAATCTCGGCAAAAGCGCGTACAGCGCATACGCGTGTCAATATGCAAACTGTGCCCACACCGCGATCGCGCACCAGCGTTTCTCAACCAGCAGCACGGAGATGCTAGTCCAATTGCTTTTGATGCATTCACGACGGTACTGCGCCGCTGACAGAAGTTTCACCTCTCGATACACGAGGATAACCCCGAAAAACGCAAACACACAGGAAGCGAAGAACCGCGTTCCCCGGCTCATCCGGTACACCCAAGATCGTCGAGGAGCCCAACGCGGGCGCGCTCCTTCCGGAGAAAGTCGGCGCTCGTTGCGAGACTTGCGCGCGCATCACGGGCTCCTCGCCGACCGGCGCTCCTCTGTGCTACAGGCGTAGGAAGATATCGAGTCTCGTGCGCAGTCGCGGTGTATCCTTGCCGGCCGCGCGCGCGCGCGACCCTGGACCACACTCGCTTCTTTCCCCCCTTCGGGGAGCGGCGGCCGCTCTCTCTTTCGCGGGTTACGCGTCCGAGGGTCGGTTCCGCGGCCGCCCTGTGTACGACTCCTTGGGAGGAGTTGCCCGATGCTGGCGCGTGACGCTTCGGTCGGTCGGGAGGCGTCGGGTGTGCGTACTCGTTGCGACAGCCCGGCGGCGGGCGGGCGTTCTGGCGGCCGCGTTGTTTCGCGCGAGGCTGGGTGGAGGATGCTTTCTACTTTTTCCTTCTTGTTGATGGATGCAGGGGACGCGTTGTGCGTTATCGTGGGTTCATTGACTGGGCGATTGGGAAGATGGTTTTGATTTTACGCGCAACGTACGGAGTGCGACGAATATCGTACCGGATCGGGGGCCGATGTATATTTTTGCGTGTCAATGCTGCTGGAACGAAATTCGATCGCGCGAATCGGTTCGAAGCTGTTTCTTCGTGGGCCATGGAATAATAAAAATGGCCGGGTTGCGGAATCACCCGCTGCGGTTGGGCAACGCGTACGTTCAACCTTTGAATGGGAAAAATACCATCGGCGAGACGCAAATTTTCCACCGTCCAAGATAAAACGTGAAATTACCGCGCGAGAGAGACAATTAATAGGTTTAGCTCTGGCGGGAAGAAAACAAAAAAATTGCGCACAGAGAGAGAGAGAGAGGCGTGCATCATCTGTGCGTTGAATTTGCAATTACGACAGTCACGCGATCGTTCTTCGCGCAGTGTCGCGTATAATATTATTCACCTTGTCATTGGTACAGGCTTTTAAAACGCTTGCTTGTAAAATGTTATTCAAATCAACGCGTGTAGTCGTATTCGTGGTTTTTCCCTCCATAACTTTCGATCGCATGAAATCGGTACAAACTCGCTGCACTACTGGAACTCGAAAATGCTTATTTCCCATCCTTGCACTGTTACAAGCCACATACCCTAACGATCGATATTCCATCCACGCAATATAACATGGCATGGTGCACAGTCTCGGGCAGAAAAGTAGTGCGCCGCTTGTTATTCGTACCACGCGACGATATTCGGTACACATCAAGATTTATAGACGAGAGAGCCCCGTCAACCGATCGCAGCCGAGTCCCGTTCTCTTCCCCCCCCCCCCCCCCCCCCCCCCCCCCCCCCCCCCCCCCCCCCCCCCGCCCCCCCCCCCCCCCCACCCACCCGCGCCTCTGTATAAACGCGCGTGTGCGTCTGATACGTATGTAAGCTGTCGACGCGTGTATCGGGATCGGGAGTACAAAAATGTACCGGGACAAAGAGAGTTTTCTCCCGTATGGTACAGGTATATACGACTCGGCCGTGCCTTTCAGCAGCTCCAGGATTTCTTCTGCACTTTCAAAGACCGTAACAAGTAGTATATTATACGATTGCGAATCAACGCTTTTACGCTCGAAAGCAAAAGTTGCTAAAAGCATCGAACACAAGTCCCGTTGTCCAAATCGACTCGCGTCCAAGAGCTTGAGCAAGAAGTCGCCGACGAATTCGTCAATCCAGCGAGTGCGTACAACTATAATGTACGGAGCAAACAACCGATCCCTGCCATTCGAGCGCAAAAAATCGGCGCGCGCGGGAAGAGAGAGACCGACACTGTCTCTCCGAACTGGAGAAGAGATCCTAGAAATGAGGCGCACTCGTCTGCCGCCGCGATCCCGATCGCGCGTGATGGTGCTGCTCGCGGTTGTCGATCGCTTACGTGCATGATTGATACGCGTTAAACATCGGATGCACCTCCATGGCAGCGAGAGAGAATTCGCGGAACGCGAGGAGTCGTCAGGGTTACCGCGCTCGTTCCATGTACCTCTCGCAGCTTCCTCATTGTCAAAGACAGCTGGGCGCGTTTCGAGTGCCATAATCGTCGTTGTTCGCCGATTTTTGGGGTGCGTGGAAAAACGCAAATGAAAAAAGCTCTCCGAGCCAAACTTTCATACTCGATAAATTATACTTTTTAAAACATTGTAGATCGAAACTCGATCGATATTGGAGCTTCGAGGGAATACTTATACATACATTGTGCACCGTACAAATGCATGAATTTTCAATCGACAATATATTGTCGGTCGATCGATGCGCACAAGCGCTTTCGGGCCAGCCACAGAGTATTCAAGAATAATACACCCGATACCCCCTCGTCCAGCTCCCTCCAACTTACGGCCCGCTCGCTTTCGGGTATAAAAAAAATACCCAACACACACCCGCATGGCCTGAGCCCAATAACCCGACGCGATCCACGCGAATATGTACGATCGAGCGAGCGGAAAGAACCTCGGCTGCGAGACGCGAGCGGGAACAAAAGTATTCGCACTGCCCCCCTGCCCTCTCGCGGTTATACAGCCGCGGGTTGTTGTAGAAAGGAGTCGCGCGCGCGCAGCAGAGCATACACGGACCCCCAGCTACGGCGCATTCGATTTGGTCCGCAACAGCGGTCGGTGCAAGGTCCTGCGCAAAAAAGACACTTTTTGCCCCTTTTTCTTTGTAATCACGCCTACGCAAGCGAGTATATATGTAGAAGTCGCGCGCGATGACCGCGCGGTCTGCGAGTGTACAGTGCGCCCCGTTACCGCGGTTACAGCGGCCCTGACTCACGCGGGAACGTACGCATACAGGAGCAAACGAAATAAAAACAAAATAATTGCGCGTCACCGTGTACGATGCGCGAGTTGGAGGATAACAGTTGCTTCATACGTGCAGTATACGTATGCACTAAAAGGCATGGCGCTTGACGCGGCGCTCTCGTTAAAATTGCGGACGCGGACAGACACACGCGTTTTTTTCTCGTCCGAGGATCAGGCGCCGTTTTTTTTTTCACATCATCGCTACGCTGAAATTCGAACGCGCAGTCAACGATCCCGGGGCCCCGAACGCGCTGCTGCCGTAAAATTCCAAGTGTGCTGACGATGCACGCGTGGTTGAAAATACTGTACTTTGATCAAATGGGTCGAGAGGAGTCGTGAAGAATAATCACGATCCATGGTTCCATCATCAACTACTCTACCGGTTCCATGGCTGAATAATCGGATCCGGCTGTTTTACATCCTGCGTGCAGCATTTGTTTCTGCATTGATTTTTACGATCCAATGCACCATTTCACGCCACCTTTCGCTAAGTACACGTCCATACGAATATCGAAACAACACACTTGTGATCCCACGACGGTGCACGAATAAACGCACACAGAATGCCAAAATCGTCGACACCCATGGACCAAGCGACGCGCGCTGCAAAAAAGGGGCCGTCGCGATCGTTATCCTCGAGGCGCGACTTTCCGCAAAGGACGCCCGGGACTCTATAAATGAACCATCGGCCGCGAACACGATCCAGCAGGTCGCGACATATAATACGTGTGTGCACAAATATACCTCCTGGCCTCGCCGGCCTCCCGCAGCAGCGCACCGGCTGCGGAGCCCCGGTCCTCCGTCGCCGGGCGTACGAGTGCACCGGCACTATCAGCCGCGGCCTCGGTATGACGAACCCCGCGTCCTCCTCCCCGTCCTCGCTGCCCGCGCCGCTGCTCGCCGAGGAGGATGAGGAACGGCGTCCCCCGCGCGGCGGGTCCTCCCTCCTCGAGCGGCCCGGCGCCCGGCTCCCCGTCCAGTTCAAGCCGCACTCGCGCCAGCTCGCCTCGTAGAGCAGCTCCATGGCCCGGCCGCGGCCCGCCTCCGGGTCGGCCAGCAGCTCCGGGTCCTCGGGCACCGCCCGGCCCGGGTGCGGCTGCTGCTGCTGTCCCCGCACTCTCATCCCCCTCGCCAAGCCTCCGATTTCGTTCACGGCATGGCCCTCGGGCGCGCGCGTGATTATCACGTGGTCCGGATATCGGGGCGGAAGATAGTACACGCGCCGCGGTGTATCGCACGAGGCGGAAGGGGAGCGCGGGGGCCCGGCGAGCGAACGGGAGCTCTCGCGCCGCGGAACTGAGCGAGCGCACGGCGACCCGGCGGCTGGCGCCGCTCTCCTCTCTCTCTCCGGCGTCGGCGCTGCCGCTCGCGTCGCGGTGCGAGTCGCGGTGCGCGAGTGTAGAGGCGAGTAAGGAGAAAGGGAGGCCCAGGGGTTCTCGCGCGGGCGCCCCGTCGGCTGTTGCGGCGGCGTGTGCCGGCCGACGGGTCGGTCCGACGAGCTGTACTCGCCATAGTGGTTACGCGCGCCCGAGAGAGCAGATGCGTATATCCAGCGGATCCTCGTTCCGTCGCAACTTGCGGACGTTTCGGAAGATCGGCGATCAGCGCGTCCGTATTTTTGGAGTCGGGGCGCGAGAGCTTTGTTTCGCGCCCGGTCGACCGCACGTCGTGGTAATTCTTCGTGAACGCCTATGCAGGCGGTCGGGGGAGAGAGAGGTGCAACAGCGACTCGCGCTCTCCCTCTCTCTGTTGCGCTTTGTGCGGGGGATTTTTAGCTCCGCGCCCTGTTTTGTCGGTGCCGATCTCTCCGAGGTGGCTGTGCGCGTGTAGCTCCCGTGTACGGGCCGTTTCGCGAAAACTGCGAGATCTCGCGAAGCCTGTGTTTGGAAAGAAGGCATTTTATCGTGGGTTCCTTTTCAAACGCTGTAAAGTAATTTTATTTTTGGACAGCCCGGGTCAGGAAAATTCGGGTAAAATGTAACGTTCCTGGCGGCTTGTACCGCATGTATGTCTTTTTAATGTTTCCGGGATGTTTTCCAAAAATCTGAACCGTCCAGCACCCTTTCTTGAAGTTTAGGGAGGTGAAAACAATTTTTCGAAAGTTTACAAGGCGTTCCAATCGTGAAGCCTAGTTTTGACACTTTTGGATTGAGCGAGACGGATGATTTAGTATTATGGTAATGGTCGGAGGTTCTTCTAATTATCGATTAAAGAAATATCGTGTACGAAAGCTTCTGGTGTACAAATGTACTGAAATCAATTTCACTTAAAAATTCCCATTTCCCCAAATCAGAATTGCCAAAAAGGTACCGTTACGGTAATAATTGGTACGTATTGCTTTTTAGAATTTAAAAAAAAGTCCCGTTTAAATTAACATGTGTTTTATAAAAATGACAATAGAGCCGAGCCCAAAGCTACACAGCTATTTTGGACCTCCCATAACGTAGTAAAAACAATTAGAAAATTCTAAAACAAAATTCCTGTTCTTCGTGAAATGACTAATGTATACATTATGTTGTGAAATTATTGAATTTACAATGTATACATTATTATTATTGTTTTACTTGCATAACTTATTATATCATATAATTAGATTATATACGTATACGTTATTAAAAACTACTTTATTTAAGTTTCAAGTGTAATATAAATCTGCTCACAAAACACAATCTTCTTATTTCTTACCCTGTTTATCGATTATAATACGTGTTCACTCGATGGATGACAATATAACACAGTAAATGAAACATTTGAACTGCTGCGCAGCTCATTGCGCAGTATAGAGTGCGCAGCTCAGGTATGTCACTGACCACTGACTCACAGTGTGATCTAGTCATCCGTCGAGTGAACACGTATTATACTGAGCAGTGAGCGATCAACAACAGAGTAAGAAATAAGGAGTTTAGGTTTCGTGAGTAAACGTACCTTACAATTGAACCTTCAATAGAGTAGTTTTTAATAACGCATGCGTATAAAATGTAATAAATTAACAGGTTATACAATGATAATGTTTTCATATTTAGTTTTTTACCACATAATATACACGTAAATTAATTAATTAACATTGACGAATAATTGACAACCAATTTAACATCATTGACAACACTCGAAACTTGAAAATAGTTGTTACATTTCATGAAAGCAATATTTATATAAACAACGCAATTTATTATTTTTAGTCAAAACTTTTTTTTGAAACAGTTTCAACTAATTTAATCTAAATAGCCCTTTTAAAATCACGTCGGAATATTAGTTTTTGTACTAGATTGGAAAGGCTTTTATTTGCGAACCGAGAGGTTTACGGCACGAGCCGTAGGCAAGGGACGTAACGAGGTTCGTACAGAAGACTTTACGATCGAGTTACGAATGATATTTTTCCTACCGAGGGTGTACCAGGGTTCCAAAAAGCCCCGAGGTCGGAAAAAGTACCATGGCCGTAATGCATTTTTGAAGTTTTTTAAAAATCCATTTAAATTCACATGTGTAATTTTATAAATGACAATAGAACCAAGCCCAAAAGTTTCCAGCTAGTTTCGACCTTACATATTACAGAAAAAATAATTAAAAAATTCTAAAGACTAAATTTTGAAAATCCTATTTCACACACCAAAATATTCCGGTTTTCGTGAAAAGACCCATATATGCAGGACGGTTCGAGGATCAGACTGTAAACTGCGGTGCCTTTTTGGCTCGTGTTTTTTTTTTTTTCTTTACAGCGTATGAGACTTTCGTGCGTCAGAGGAGTGTGAAAGTAAAGGTAGAGAGACGTGGACAAGGGCGCGAGCGCGGATTACGATGAATACGTATATAATATTGTATTCGATCGGACGGCTGTCAACGCCTCCTCGAGTTTGGCTTTCATTTTCGACTCCTGCGCTGTGGCTGCTCCGAGAGGTCGTCGTTGCACGTCGAAAATCTTTGGAAAATCATGAGTTCGAAAAACCACTGGATTTAAGTAAAAAATTATTTCTGCTTGATCGCACTTGTATGCTAGTATACATTATTTTTGTTGAACCTGTCTCGGTTTTCAGAGATACGTGTCCAGAAACTGAAGCAGGCAATAAATAACTATTGTACGAATCGGAACCTAGTCTTTAGATCTTGTTTACGCGGAACGTTTTTAATTCCTCATAAACCTTAAAAAAGATGATTGGTGTTGGAAAAGCAAGTGTGGCAACACAAAAATACATCACGATATTTCGTCGGTGGCGATCAAAGAGGCTTATCAGAGTTGGAAACGTGTTCAAGTATCAGATCGTAAGTTACAACATGCAGTGGCGAGTTCCAAAATAAATGAAATTCGTTAATTGAAACTCCTTTCGAGCGCTTCCGATTGCTCGTTGAAACGAATATGACTTGAACCGTGTTCCGAGCTCAGCCATCGCAGAATTTTCCCCGAATCGGGGCGTTTATTGCCCATCGTTTTTCAAGACGCGTAAAAAACACAACAATCCTGTTTATCGGTCGATCCCAAAAATCGTAGACGAAACCAAAATACTTCTCGAAATAACCCTCGACTCGTGACTTTTCGAAGATTTCGACACACGCTATTTATACATCGTGTAGAGGCTCTCGCTGTACACAGCTATCCAGTGCTCTCGACTGCGGCACCCGACCATACGCTAAAGTATGTCTATATATTCTCGTATATATTATACTTTAGCGTATAGTCGGGTGCCGCAGTCGAGAGCACTGCAGCTATCGTGGCTTCTGGTCTCCACACGCGCACATACAGGCAGGCCAGATCGCCCGGTTACGCCGCTTTATACACATATAGTTGGGTAATCCTGTTCCAGTCTAGGCCGTTCACCGAGCGCCTCGTTAAAAAAGCAACTGCAGTGCGCCCATAGGTACCTAACCAGCGTGTCTGTAAAAGCGAGCGGGCCGGATTTTTCGTTCGCATACGAGTACCAACTCCTCGGGCCGATTCCGCACGATCACGCCGAACGAGCGCGGCTGACTTTAGCGTCGATTTTACGTCACGTGCGACTCGCTCGCTCGAA
>JAPYYV010024341.1:0-10201 GCA_030522625.1 Copidosoma aretas
TTTTACATTCTTCTTTTACGCGCGCAAAAATTATATGTCTCGATTTTGCGAGAATTTCGAAGGTTTCTGGTTCCTTCAATGGTATCTGGGTGCCGTTCAATATTATAATATTTTTCTTGGCGCATATGTGGCCATTATGTTTTTTGAATAGGTCCCATCCGATCATTCCTTCCACTTGTATCCGGAAGTCGTCGGGGACTACGTGTAGAAAGCATATCATCCCATTTAGGGGTACCTCTACTGTTCCTGACGTGCATCGTGCTCCGTGTGTCATGCTGGTTATGAGCACTTGCTCGTTAAAATTAATATACGAGTCCTTCTTGAGGCTACTCGTTTCTATAATAGATATTTCGGCACCCGTATCTGCGTGAAATGTCGCGCTTCCATTGATTAATTGTGGGCTTTCTAGGCATACTTTAGGTGGTGTGTGTCCTGTACTTGATATATTTATTTCTACTTCCTAAAGTGATTTTTCGGCGCTTTTGTTGGCTGTGTCCTTTTCTTACCCAGGGCTTTAGGTAAATAGTAAAATTTCAGCTGAATTATAATTGTCAGCATTTTGTGCGCCCACAGTTGGCTGTATTTTGTCGAGTTGTGCCAGCGGTTTATTTTGTATGTTGCCCGTGTCATGCATTGGCTGTATCATTTCATGCTATGCTTTTTCGCTCGCGTCTACGTTATTCGTGAGGGGTGGCTAACTGTATAAATTTTCGGGTGACTCCCGTTCGCTGCACTTCGGCTCTACTTCTTTTGCGGGCGCACTGTTTATATCTTTGCTTACTGCCGAGTCACGCTCGACGCCTGGGGACTGCGACGAGCGTCTTGGGTGTTTAAAGTCCCCGTATGTACGTCATGCGTTTTATCGTTAGGTGAGTCAGGTATGTTGTACGGTGGCCCTCCGTTTTTATAACTAGGATTTCTACCGCCGTAATTTCCATCATCATTATTTTAATTATACCTGTTATTGTTGTATCGATTATCCTGTTGCTCATAGCTTTGCCTATTTCGCTCGTTTCTATTGTAACCGTAGCGGGTGCTATAAATCTTTTATTCATAGCCATCGTTGGAGTTATTCCAGTTTTTCGGGTATGTATTATGGCTTCAATCATTATTATTTCGCGTAATCTTAAAATTACCTCCTCTCTGGTAGTTCTGATTGTACCGGTAGTATTCTCGCATTTCAATGCGATTTATTTTTCCCCTTTTGGCGTCTCTTATCAGCGTGCAACATCCGTTTGTGTTGTGATTTTTGTGCTTACAATAAGTTAGACGTTGATATAAGTTAAACAATATGTTAAACAAGATAAAATTTTTGTCCTGTTCCTTCTTTTCATCTCAAGTCGGTGGAGCATTTTCAGTACCTTGAGTATTTTTTTATTCTGTATTTACCAGCGGTCACGTTGGAAGATGTCGTTTTCGTCTCCGTATAGGTTTGACTCGTAGATATCGTTTGCACCCCATTTCGGTGAATCCGTTATTTTTATCTGGTTATAATTACCTGGTAATATTTTTTTGTCTTGTAGTCTTACTTGGGTTACGCCTATGTAGGCATTTCGTCCTCCCGGAGTAGTGTAGCGTAGTGTTCTAATGTAGATAAAGCGGACTGTTGAGAGCGCGTCTGTGTTTGATTTATTATATCATGCAAAGGTAGAATAAATCGATTTTGTGTATCTGATGGTTATTATCCGTCCAATTTTAGTTTAATATATCTACGAATTGATGTTGCGTCATCAAATGATTTGTTTTATAGTGGTTCTTCCTTTGACTAGTATTGTTACTCGGTCTAGCGTTTCCTTGAGTCTGATTTTGGGCGTGAGCGTTCCATTAATCTCGTGCGTCTGCAAGCACTGTGTTTGCTTCTATGCTATCGATCGTTTGATCGTATCCCTGTTGGACGGCCGTATTAGTTCTTTTAGGGAGTGTTCCGCTCGTTACAAGGTGCGTCGTAAAATGCACGCTTTGCTGTGGGATGTCCTGACTCGTTTGACTGCCCTTTTTTTTTCTCTTGCTATAGTGGGGGTTAACTTTTTTTATCATTTTCATCATGAACATTTTATGTTTTTTGTTACTTTTTGCCATTTCTCCCATGATTCTGAATCGTGTTTTAATGTTATTCTGATTATTTTTTACTCTGTTTTGTCTGTCGAAACTTGTTGTATGTTAGTACCGTTGACGTATTGTGGAGGGTTTGTTCCCCACGCTCCGTTTATTTGTGTTTCGTGTATCAATTAATTTTTTTTGTTTTATACTTCGCGCATTGTAAGTGTTCGATGGCTGTAAATGATTCGGGATTAAGTTTCACGGAGTTCGCTTATTACCTTGTCTTGACTGCTTCGTGTTAGTTACCAGGCGTTCTGTTTCTAAGAACTACGGCTTGCCTGCGATAATTACGAACTTTCTATTTAGAGTATATTACTTCTTTTACCTTGTTTTTTTTCTCTGTGGGATTGAATTCTGCTCTTTGTGCTATCTCGACTGCTTGTATTTAGTATTTATTAGGTATGGTCGGTTCGAGTTCGTTTTCTTGTTTTTTTTTTTTTTAACTACAATTTCTCTTTTGTACTAGATCAGATGTCTGCAAGGGTTTTTGAGTGTCCTGGATGTATGTATTAAATAATAATGGATCTAGTTCGCTTGTAAATAGCCGGGTGATTTCTGTTCGCCGTTTCTAAGCGGCGGATGGGAAATTTTTCGGGTCGGTACTGAGAGTATATGTTTCTTTGTTCTCTTTCTCTTTCGTCGTGTCATATGGTGACGGAATTGATTTTTGTTATTTTACTTTATGCCCCGTATAGAAAGTCTAACTTGATGGGTTTGACAATCACGCAATAATTGTTATTCAAATTTAATTTGTTCTTGTCTTTTTTTCAGATTAGGCACGTTATTATTACTATTATTATTTGTATATTTTTTTTTTTCTTAAAGTATAATTATAAATCAATACTTGTGTGATTTTAAGTGATCGCTAGATAAATATATATTAATAAATATTCTGGTTGTTGGGGGAACGAAGTTTTGTTCTACTTGCTGAGAAAAAAAAAATTTTCTCACGCGATTGGGTAGGTATACTTTAAATTAGTAGCATTTACTCACGGGCGTCACTTTCAATATAGTGAGGGTTGTGCGTGATAAAAAAGGTGTAAGTCTATATTGTTATTGTATATTTTTTTTCGTAGTCAAAGGAGTTTTTTCGTCATAATAATTTACGTTATTTTTCCCGTCCTATTATATCGTCATAATATTTCAGCATGCATATATTCCGTTATTATTGATTAATATTTATCATTTTGTGTAATGATATTACTGATGTGATTAAAAAATAAAATACAGTGCCTCTTCCCTTAACTTTCCCAGAGGTCGTGAAATTTATATCTGTATATGTATTAAAGGTTTCTGTATTTTACTGTACTTACCATGTAGTAGCTATCGAAATGGCTAATAGGGCTGGACCGGACCGC
Source organism: Copidosoma aretas (assembly GCA_030522625.1). Taxonomy (NCBI): domain Eukaryota; kingdom Metazoa; phylum Arthropoda; class Insecta; order Hymenoptera; family Encyrtidae; genus Copidosoma; species Copidosoma aretas. The sequence continues at coordinate 3,459 of JAPYYV010024341.1, forward strand.
ATTTTTTCTTCCTGTTGATCTGGATCACGATCTCCTTCAGCTTTTCCTTCTTCCCCTCGTGATAGGCATTGTAGTCCGATCTCTGGTGTGCTGTTTGGCTCCGTTGTCTTAAAAGTCTCTCGCTGGCTTAGCTTTGCGTTGTCCCTTTTCTATTTACTTCTCTGACCTTTATTCTATGATCACTTGTTTGTACAAAATTTTTTTTCGTCCTAACACTCACTTTTTGTCTCGCAGTACTACGTTGTGTGCGCTTTTCAACCGATCCCGCTTTTGTCACCGAAAATTCTCCTGTTACATGGATTTTTGGTCGGTTGGTCGAACGCGAAATAAGTACACAGTAAGGACTATTAACTTCTCTTTATTAATCTTTATGACCAAGGGAAGAGCCAAGGGTAGCGCTGTAATCTGAAGGTACGTCAGCCAGTCTCGAGAGTCCCGAATCTTCTCCTTCTTCTCTGCTCTGTGACCCGAATCAAAAGTTCTACTTCTCCTCTCTCTGGGTCATACGTTCCTATCTGAGGTGGTAGGGCGCGTAACGTATTGGTATGCTATGTAAACCGTACGCCACAGCATTCTTAGAATCTGCTATCTATTGTCTAGAAGGTTATGTAAAAAATATGCAATTGAAGTTGGCAAGTAAACAGTGTATAATTTCTTTTATGTTTTCCAATATGTTTTTATGAATAAATTTATGAAATTTATTGTAATAAATTAGTAGCTGATTGACTGTACAAAGAAGATTTTCAAATTTCTTATCATCGCAGTGATTTAGTGATCTAAAATTTATAAGGAATTGTAGAAGATTGATCAATATGTGCAAATGAAAAAAAAGTATTAGAGTACCACTTGTCTTATATTAAAGGCTTATCATCTCTATAGATATATTTTGTACTTGTTAGTCTTCTTGTACAATAAATAATGCGTTATATTAATTAGGCATTAGTCATTCTTTTTTTTACTCACTCTCTTCATTTTCTGGTTTTTATGACTGGCAGTAGATAAAAGTTCATCTTCAAGGAGGAATTTTGATGTGTCATGTAAATCAGCGCAAGTAAACAAATAATCAGGGCCAAAAAGCTATTTAAAACAATCTTTTACATATTTACTACAACCTACAAATGTTCAGAGTTGCAGGACACATGGATTATGAATGCCAACCGTGTAAAAATAAGGTTCAGTGGCAGGCTCCGGATGGCCATAAAACAGTTGATTGGTGTTTTTCCGTTATTTAACGAATTATTAATCGATCATCATAATTCTTGAAACATTTTGTTCGTCTTCTCACGTTGCCCCAATATTTCATTTTTCAGCCAAATCAGCCTTATCGTTCTGAGATGTCAGCACTTCGACTGACTAGCAGTAGATAAAAGTTCATTTTCAAAGGAGAATTTTTATGTTTCATGTAAATCAGCGCAAGAAATAATTAATCAGGGCTTAAAAGTGATTTAAAACAATCCTCTTCATGTGTACTACACCAGTACAAATTTTCAGAGTTCAAGTACACATGTATTATAAATGCCACCTGTTTAAAAATAAGTGCCAGTGGCAGGCTCCAGATGGCCATAAAATGGTTGATAGGAGTTTTTCTGTTATATTACGAATTATTAATGGATCGTCATAGTTCTTGCAGCATTTCGTTCGTCTTATCAAGTTGCATCAATTTTTATATTTCCTTCTTGATCGACTAACTTGTTCTTAAGTGCCGGCACTTTGACTGACTGGCCGTAGATAAAAGTTTATCTTCAAAGGAGAATATTTATGTATCATGTAAATCAGCGCTAGTGATCAATTAAAAAGGATTAAAAAGTAATTTAAATCAATTGACTACATGTGTCATGTAAATCAGCACAAGTAAACAATTAATCAGGGCCGAAAAGCTATTAAAAACAATTTTTTACATATTTACTATACCTCTAAAAATTTTCAGAGTTGCAGGACACATGTATTATGAAAGCTAACTGTGTGAAAATTAGGTTCAGTGGCAGGCTCCGGATGGCCATAAAATAGTTTTTTGGTGTTTTTTCTTTTTTTGACGAATTATTAATCGACCGTCAAGATTTTTGCAGCATTTGGTTCGTCTTTCCAAGTTGCATCAATGTCCCTATTTCCAGCTTGATCGGCAACTCGTTCTAAAGTGCTAGCACTTGGTCTGACTGGCAGTAGATTAAAGTTCATCTTCAAAGAAGAATTTTGATGTGTCATGTAAATCAGCGCAAGTCAACAAATAATCAGGGCCAAAAAGCTATTTAAAACAATCATTTACATATTTACTACACCTCTACAAATTTTCAGAGTTGCAGGACACATGTATTATGAATGCCAACTGTGTGAAAATAAGGTTCAGTGGCAGGCTCTGGATGGCCATGAAACAGTTGATTGGTGTTTTTGTGTTATTTGACGAATTATTAAGCGATCGTCAAGATTTTTGAAGCATTTTGTTTGTCTTCTTACGTTGCCTTAACTTTTATATTTACAGCGTAATCAGCCTACTCGTTCTGAGATGCCAGCACTTGGACTGACTGGCAGTAGATAAAAGTTCATCTTTAAAGAAGAATTTTCATGAATCATGTAAATCAGGGCAAGTAATCAATTATTGAGGGCAAAAAGTGGTTTGAAACAATCTTTTACATGCGAACCACACCTATACAATTTTTATACTTGCAGGCCACATGTATTATGAATGAAAACTTTTTGAAAATTAGTCCTAGTGGCAGGCTCCGGATGACCATAAAATGATTTATTGGTGTTATTCTGTTATTTGACGAATTATTAATATATCTTCATGATTTTTGTAGCATGTGGTTCGTCTTCTTAAGTTGCATCAATGTACCTATTTCCCGCTTGATTGGCTATATCGTTCTAAAGTGCCAGCACTTGGACTGACTGGCAGTAGATAAATGATCATCTTTGAAGAGGAATTTTCATGTGTCATGTATATTTGCGCAAGAAATCAATTTATCAGGACCAAAAAACTATTTTTTACAATCTCTGATATGAGTAGTACACCTATACAATTCTTAGAGTTGCAGGTAACTTGTATTATGAATGCTAACTGATTAAAAATTAATTCCAGTGGCAGGCTCCAGATGGCCATAAAGTGGTTGATTGGTGTTTTTCTGTTATTTTACGATTTATTAAGCCTAATCGTCCTACTTGTTCTAAGATGCCAGCACTTGGACTGACTGGCAGTAGATAAAAGTTTATGTTCAAAGGAGAATTTTTATGTGTCATGTAAATCAGCGCAAGTTATCAATTATTTCGGGCTTAAAAGCGATTTTAAACAATTTTCTTCATACGTTTTACACCTGTACAAATTTTTCAAGTTTTAGGACACATGTATTACGAATGCTGACGGTTAGAAATTAGTCCCATTGGCAGGCTCCGGATGGCCATAAAATAGTTGATAGGTGTTTTCCGTTATTTGACGAATTATTTATAGCGCGTTACAATTCTTGCATCATTTCAATTGTCTTTTTACGCTGCACCAACATTTTTATTTTCAGCCTAATATGCCAACACGTTCTAAGATGCCAGCAATCGGACTGGCTGGCAGTAGATAAAAGTTCATCTTCAAATATGAATTTTAATGTGTCATGTTAATCAGCGAAAGTAAACAATTAATAAGGGCCAAAAAGCTATTTAAAAAATTTTTTTTTATATTGACTACACCTCCACGAATGTTAAGAGTTGCAGGACACATGTATTATGAATGCTAACTGAGTGAAAATTAGGTTCAGTGGCAGGCTCCAGATGGCCATAAAATGGTTGATTGGTGTATTTCCGTATTCGACGATTTCCTTATCAATCGTCATGAATTATGCAGGATTTGGTTCGTCTTCTGAAGTGGCATCAATGTTTTTTTTTTCAGATTGATCGGCAACTCGTTCTAAAGTGCCAGCACATGGACTGACTGGCAGTAGATAAAAGTTCATCTTCAAAGAAGAATTTGTATGTGTCATGTAAATCAGCGCTAGTGATCAATTAATCATGGTATAAAAGTAATTTAAACCAATTGACTACATGTGAACTACACCTGTACAATTTTAAAATGTTGCCGGACACATGTATTAGGAATGCCAACTGTGTGAAAATTAGTCTAAGTGGCCGGCTCAGGATGGCCATAAAACTGTTGATTGGTGATTTTCCGTTATTTGACAAATCATTAATCGGTCGTCATGATTTTTGCATCATATTTTTCGTCTTTTTATGTTGCACCAACATTTATATTTCCAGCCTTATTGGCCAAATCGTTCGGAGTTGCCTGCACTTGGAATTATTGGCAGTAGATAAACGATTATCTTTGGAGAACAGTTGTCATGTGTCATGGAAATCGGCGCTAGTTATTGATTAGTCAGGGCCGAAAAGCGATTTATAACAATCTTTTACATGTGTACTACACTTTTACGAATTTTTATACTTGCAGGCCACATGTATTATGAATGCCAACTGTTTGAAAATTAGTCCCAGCGGCAGGCTCCGGATGGCCATAAAACAATTGATTGGTGTTTTTTCGTTATTTGACAAATTATTTATCGATCGTCATTATTCTTGCATCATATTGTTCGTCTTCTTGAGTTGCACTAAAATTTTTATTTCCAGCCATATCAGCCAATTCGTTCGGATATGCCTGCACTTGGAATTATTGGCAGTAGATAAACGATCATCTTTGAAGAGGAATTGTCATGTGTCATGTAAATCAGCGCTAGTTATCGATTAGTCAGGGCCGGATAGCGATCTTAATCAATCTTTCACATGTTTACTACAACTGTACAAATTTTTAAAGTTGCAGGACACATGTATTAGGAATGCCAACTGTGTGAAAATAAGTCTAAGTGGCAGTATCCAGATGACCATAAAATGGTTTAATAGGTGTTTTTCTGTTATTTTACGAATTAGTGATCGATCGTCATGATTCTTGCAGGATTCTATTCGGCTTATTAAGTTGTATCAATGTTTTTTATTTTTAGCCTAATCGGCTAGCTTGTTCAGAGGTGCCAGCACTTGGACTAACTGGCAGTAGATAAAAGTTCAACTTCAAAGAAGAATTTTCATGTATCATGTAAACCAGTGCATGTTAACAATTAATCAGAGCCAAAGAGCTATTTAAAACAGTCTTTAACATATTCACTACACCTCTACAAATTTTCAGAGTTGCAAGTCACATGTATTATGAATGCCAACTGTGTGAAAATTAGGTTCAGTGGCAGGCTCCAGATGGCCATAAAATAGTTTATTGGTTTTTTTTTGTTATTTGACGAATTATTAATCGATCGTAAAGATTCTTAAAGCATTTTGTTCGTCTTTTTACGTTGCCCCAACTTTATTATTTCAAGCCTAATCAGCCTACTTGTTCGGAGATGCTAGCACTTGGAATTACTGGCAGTAGATGAACGATCATCTTCAAAGAAGAATTTTCATGTGTCATACAAATCAGCGCAGTTAATCAATTTGTCAGGGCCAAAATGCGATTTAAAATAATATTTTACACGTGTACTACACCGGTACAATTTTAAAGAGTTGCAGGACACATGTATTAGAAATGCTAACTTTGTGAAAATTAGCCCAAGTGGCCGGCTCCGGATGGCAATAAAATGGTTGTTTGGTTTTTTTCCGTTATTTAACGAATTATTGATCAATCGTCATGATTCTTGAAGCATTTTGTTCGTCTTCTCACGTTCGTCTACCATTTTTATTTCCAGCTATATCGTCCTACTTGTTCTAGGATGCCAGCACTTGGACTGACTGGCGGTAGATCAAAGTTCATCTTTAAAGGAGAATTTTCATATGTCATGTAAATCAGCGCAAGTTATCAATTAATCAGGGCTAAAAAGCAATCTAAAACAATTTTCTTTATGTGTACTACACCTGTACAAATTTTAAGAGTTGTAGGTCACATGTATCATGAATGTCATCTGTTTAAAAATTAGTCCTAGCGGCAGGCTCCGGATGGCCATAAAATGGTTGATTGGTGATTTTCCGTTATTTGACAAATTATTAATCGCTCGTCATAATTCAAAGATCATTTAGTTCATATTTTTTAATTAAACCAATGTTTTTATTTCCAGCTCGATCGGCTAACTCGATTTAAGGTTCTAGCACTTGGACTGACTGGCAGTAGATAAAAGTTTATCTTTAAAGAAGAATTTTCATAAATCATGTAAATTAGCGCAAGTAATCAATTATTCAGGGCAAAAAGTGATTTAAAACGATCTTTGACATGTGTACCACACATGTACAATTTTTATACTTGCAGGCCACATGTATTATGAACGCAAACTTTTTGAAAATTAGTCCCAGTGGCAGGCTCCGGATGTCCATAAAATGATTTATTGGTGTTATTCTGTTATTTGACGAACTATTAACCTATCGTCATAATTTTTGGAGCATGTGTTTCGTCTTTTTTAGTTGGCTCAATGTATCTATTTTCAGCTTGATTGGCTCCATCGTTCTAAAGTGCCAGCACTTGGACTGACTGGCAGTAGATAAATGATCATCTTTGAAGAGGAATTTTCATGTGTCATGTATATTAGCGCAAAAGATCAATCTATCAGGACCAAAAACTATTTTTCACAATTTTTTATATGTGTAGTACACCTATATAATTTTTAGAGTTGCAGGACACTTGTATTATGAATGCTAACTGTTTAAAAATTAATTCCAGTGGCAGGCTCCAGATGGCCATAAAGTGGTTGATTGGTGTTTTTCTGTTATTTTACGATTTATTAATAGATCGTCATGATTCT